>PXIH01S0004456.1:3678-24203 GCA_003024985.2 Euperipatoides rowelli | reverse complement strand
TTAAAATCCATTTGCCAAACCTTAACCCAGTTACTTAATTTATCTAAATCACTTTGTATCAATAATGCCTCTTCCATACTATTAACTCTACCACCCATAAACATATCTATACATTAATTTTCTTTCGTATAAACAATTAAAAATTATGCAATTTCATTAATGATCATTTATATCTCAAGTATAATCACTTTGAATATTTTTGTTTCTTTACAGGAGACCTGTGTAAGCCTTAAAATTACATAATTTGGACAAACTGATGTGAACAATAACCTGGTTTTGTTCTATTTGTCTTCAAAATTTAGGAATGAGAGGGAAAATTATACTACTTTAACAACTCGTTCTGTAGTTTACTGTATATGTATATCAGTAGACTACACATATCCTAGCAAAATGGATAAGTAGAAAGACTAAACCAAAGCCTTTAGAGTAAAACAAGATATTTTATTGATTGAAGCTAGTATAGGAAGAAACAATGAGTGTCACAAATTATCTGAGACATCAAACTTCATTCAAGAAACTGAGTTGGAAGTTTAAGAAGTCATATTAGTATTTGGTAGTAAGGCATGGACATTTATACCGACTGAAAAACAAATGACAAAATTAAGCAGAAGGCAAAGGAGTATATCTTTGTAGGACTTATAGAAGGCAAAATAGGATATAATATGTATGATCCCCAAAACAATTTTTTTTCATGCAAGTAAGAATGCAGTGTTTGATGAAAGTGTTTTCCAATGAAGATGAAGTAAAAGAGTAAATCCAACAATGGAGATGAAATGAGTTAATAGTAGGAGTGTCTGAAGATGAAACAAAGAAAGATCCAATTTTAGAAGCAGTCCCAGCTATAAATACACAGCATTCAGATGAAAACAGCAAAGTACATATTTTATCAATGAAAATCTACAAGTGTTAAATGGGACAATTGAAATGAACCAGATACACCTGATTGACATATTAATTAAGAAATACAACATGCTAGAAGCAAAGTCAAGACCCATTTCATTCAAACCAAAGATTTTCAAGAGAACCGAGAAAGAATGGATTTGGATATATGGAAGAACCTTCCATATATAGAAACACTAGGTACAGTATGTTAACAAAATGTACTAGGCCAGATTTATTATTATTATTATTATTACATTATTGGGATCTTCACCCGAAAGGGGTGCTGCTCCAGATCAAATATCCCATGAACTATTTATGCCATTTAATAATACATATTAAAGACAGTATTGGTAAGTTGTGAAAAACATAACCAGGTATTTAAAAGGCATTAAAAATAATATTAGAAACTTATTTTTAAAAGGAAGACATCAACTGATTAAATCTATTGTGATTCAGATTTGGCATCGGACAATCAAGACCGACTATCATCATCAAGTTATGATTTTCAAGCCCAGTAGGGCAGCAAGAAATAGGAATGCACTAGTTTATCTACAGTAAAGCAGAATTTTTGGCTGTATGAAATATTCAAAACAAATGTAATGGTTGAAAATGTTTTTCAATGAAATTAATGTCAAAGACTACACCAAAGAAAACCCTACCATTACTTTGATAACTAAGGAGCCATCAACATGAAAATCTCATTGATTCTTAAATAAGCAAGCATATTGCAGCACGGTAATGAACTCACGCTAACTACATGGCAAGAAGAATGGCAGGTAAAATGTCTGATATTTAGAACCTTCAAAAAAATGTCTTTAAAAATGTTTTCTCTTACATATAAAACATATGTGGCGTGTATCATNGACTATTGTAATTTAACATTTAAAATCACAAATAAAAAAGATAATGACAAGTTAAATTACTGTATTCAGAAGATTTAGCAAAAGGATTAAAGGATTTTACCACTATAGCCTATGATAAATGTATTAAAATTCTTAACTCAATAGGAATCTTGTCTCCTCAGTAAAGACTTTGCAGGGGAGAGTTGATTTATGCTTTATAAAAAATAGTAGTGGAAAATAACACGCAGGTGTTGTTTGAGTTAATTCAGAACAGCAAAACTTGTGGCCACAACTTAAGGATAAAAAGATCCCACATCCATAATACTATCAGAAGGAACTTCATAGCTAACAGAGTAATACAGATCTTGAACTGTTTACCTATATCCATTTTTGACAATTTATCATACAAGAAAGATCTGGACAAAGTCTTATTTCAAGATGATGATTTAGATATGAGCTATTGATATGTCAAACTAAACTGGTACTGTGCCCAATATATTTCTTTCAAGATACAGTGATTTATGATCAATGTCTATTGTTACTAAATGTATCTAGGATGTTGCCATTCATGATTATGATATACTGTCACTGATATTGAGATTTTCATCATAAAATTTGGTTTTAGTTAGTAAGTCGGCTAAATGAAGGTTGAAAAACCACTAAAAATGTTGTGATTGTTGTTTAGCCTTGATAGCGATTGGAAGTTCAATACCAATACTTATATGTAATAAGCTCTGTTTTAGTTGAAGATTATTTGTAATTATTAAAAGAAAAAATTGATTAAATCTGTGAGTTAGTGAACAAAGCGATATGAAGTTTGAATATATAAGTTGAATCTAACTCTAAAGGCTCACATAACTTTTAGGGTTTTTTTAAATTTTGTTTGTGTACCATACTGTACTAACAAGGAAAAATGGGTGTTATATGTGTTGTATGACCCTGTATTTGGTGGTGTAGAGTACAGGTCATGGATTAGAAGTCAGAATTTTCCATGTTATAATGAGCTCTGATTATGTGTGACATAATACTATAAATATTGGTCTTCCACAAGGATCTTCCTTATTGGCATGTCTTTTTAACTTATATTTCATTGATTTCCTTAATCTAAATTAGACTAATAGCATTATATATGCAGATGATATAAAAATCTATAGTCATATATGGTATACTCTGTAAAAGACGCTGAAATTCTTCAGACTAATCTGAATATTCTCTTGGACTGGTTTAAAGATAATAAATTGGTTATCAATCCCGATAAAACTGAAATAATGTTGATTGGTTTTGATACTAAAATTAATTCAGTCTGTAAAATAGATAACACAATTGAGAAAGTAGAAATTCACAGAGATTTGGGGATAACTTTTGAAAGTAAATTATCTTTTTTTCATCAAGCACAAAAAATGGTGAAAAATATTAGAATGAAATTTAGAATTATTAAAAATAACATTAAATATATTAACCCAATTGTTTTCAAACTATTATATGAACTATAATCCAACCTTCAATAGATTATAGTATTATTATAATTGGTCACCTATATAAAAAAAACTTAATTTGTCTAGATCATGCCTTCAGGTCAATGACTAAACACATGGTCCGTACACTTATCAACAAAAGAAATTCAAGCACTTTTCAGAACTTTTCATTACCACAAAAGGACAATTTCAAGGACCTAAATATGTGAAATGGTTGGGGATTTTGGTGGGGAAGGGGGGGGGGGAAGAGTTTTAAATTTTTTATTGCTATAAGGTATATTTATTATAGTATAGTAGCCTATATGTACATACAGTATATATATTCCTAAAGCGTACATACTTATATTCCTTAAATTAAATCATACACAAATTCTTTTAATTTAGCAACTAAATTAAATTGCCGGTATTCTTTTGATTTGCTAATCTCTAAATTTTTTTTTACTATTTTTCCACTGTAATGTTATTAGACCTATTCCAGTTAATGTCAATTGTGTTGAAAAAAATCACCAACACTGCACCAGTTATTGTAATCAGACACCCACTTTCAACAATAATTCATTTGTCTATGTAGCGAGTACATTTTCTATTCACATTAAAATGTTTAATAATTACTATTCATAATTCTAATCAATTCATTAAAAATAACATAATAATTTTCTTGCCTTTTAAATGACTCATAAGAGCCGATTCTCCCTAGTATGAGATGTCAAAGGATTTTTAGGCATACCTTGCAGGCCGTTTAAGTGAATCGCCTTCAGATTGTTCTAGCCAATCTTTATATGCATCATTTTCAAGCCATAACAAATTGAAATGACATTTACCAGACATTTTTAATAATACTCAAACAAACCAAATTAAAAGTAGCCACCGAGTTATGGATGGTATAAGTTGATGAGTGACGACATGTGGTATAGTGCCTAGCCTCCCAAGCAGCATTTATTTTCCCATGCTATGTTTCAAGCTTGACTAACAGACATTGCTCATGCATCAATCTACACTAGCACAATGCGCATGCAGAGCTGCCAACTTTTAAAAATTGGAATTAGTAAAATTTTCCCCCGATGCCAAGGAGAGGGGGGGGGGGAGGAAAAGCAGGAGTGAATTTTTTAATAAGGCTGTGATGTGTGCACTGAACAAACAAAAGTAAAGCTTTTGTATCTAGTCCTTTAATATATTGGTTGCTATGGTACGGTACCTATCAACTTCCTTTTATGCAAAATTATTTTAAACAGCACCACCACCAGGTGAGAATAACAAACTGCAATAATGACGTATGAATAACTTTTATTAAATATTAAACGTAATATTTTCAGCCTCAGCTTGTCACCATGGTAACGAAACATTTCAACAAAACGTATTTGAAAACTTTAAATAACCGCTTTTCCAGACTTCTTGTAATTAAAATCTTTATAGATTTTAATTTATTAAAAAAAATAACTTAACATTCTTGACAGCTTTCATCACAAAGGGTTTTCATGGGTTAAGGGCAGGGGCTAAGGGCATAATTTAGACATAAATTGTCTGATTGGCAATATCTTTAGAAATAATTATAATAAATCACATATAATTACATACGATTGCAAAATAATAAAATATACATCAATAAATACCCAAAATAAATAAATTACAAAGTACATTTATTTATTACTTCAAAAAATACAAATTTCAATAAATAAATATAATGAATGAAATAATATTTCATTCTGTAGGTTTCTATCTTTTGTATATAGAAATCTACATATATCTTCCTCTTAACTCATCTTTCCCACACATAATTTTTCCATGTCTTACCTCTGTCTGCCAGATAAACCACTGAGTGTGGGGTAGTTCTATAATCCTTTAACATATCTCTAGGTTCTGTAGTTCTTATTTCCTGCTTCAGCTATTTGCAGGGCTTTGTTTAGCATCAACTGATTGTGTTCCACTTCATGATTAGTTTGGGACCATATGGTAGTTATTCAATGATGCTTGAATTCTGTTGGTCACCAAATTTTCAGAATGTGCTAGCAAGTCTAAACTCACAAATGGACCAAAGGCCTTTCCTTGGCTTCCTTTTGGATAATTGAGTAGAACTTAAACTTTTCTAAGCCAACATTTTTTTATGGGACTACAATGTTCCGATATTTATCGATCACATTTTTCAAAACATTTCAATCATTCTCAAACTTAAATATATTGAAAACATCAACACTTTAATTACCAATTAGATTTATAAGTTAGGAATGTTAACCTCACTGTATCTAGCAGCATCTATATTTGCCTCCATTTGTACCAATTTTCACTCACATTGTCTGGGAAGTCAAATTCTACTGGCTTAAAAATTGCAGCATTCATATTAGTTTTGCAGATAAAGCTAACTTGCTTATTTCATTTATTTTGCGGTTTTGTTTATTATAATATCATATCTACAGTAGGCTATATATTGTTTTTTTTTAATAGTTTTAGGTTTATTATTTATTTACTTATTTGATTTTATCTCTTGACACCACATTATAGGCCTGTCTTTGTGTAAGGATGATGCAATTATCAGGTTCAGCTTCTTTATTAGGATTACAATATCAATAAGGTGTTTCCATAATGAAAGCCATTTAACTACCATGTCAATTTCTGTTAAATCTTGTTATTTTGAGATATGATGCAAACTTATCCATTGCAATTACCAAATGTATAAAGTAAAAAAAAACAACATGAAATTATTTTTAGTTGTATTCTAAGGCAAATAAAAATATACCCCAAATAAAAATATGTTGTGGTTGGTTCCTGGAAAACATGACATTAAATGAGGTAACTTATATTGAAACAATATTTGGCATTGGAATAAATGTTAAATTTAAATATAGCTTTCAGTAGAAAAAAAAAATCCTTATGATAACTATTTAAAATCAACTTATATCTGAATTTAAATTATAAATGCTGGATATGTTATGTTTCTCCTTATTTATTCAAGACATTCCTACAGTGAAGTCATAGTATGAAAATATGAATTTTAATAAAGTTTTTATTATTGGTTGTAAAAACTACTTATAAGACTTTTTTTTTGCTTCACATTTGGACAGGAAATAAAATGTTATTAGGAAATAAATATTTGATTAACTTAATACAATTTCATTAATTAAAAAATGTAACATTTTGATTTAATAACATCATAGTGAAATATGGAAACTCAAAATGACAATGATCTCTAACTGGTAAATAACTTTATAATAAAACATCTTATAATGAACTAATTTTAACTGAGATATAACTGCAACTGAATTCTAACAGTTTAAAAATTAAAATATCTAAAATATACTATAGTATTAAGGAAATTAAAATTAACATTAAAAACAGATGTGTATTTAATCTTTTCACTAAATCTAAACTTAAACATATTAATTACCTTTTATTCCAGGAAGTCCAGGAATACCATCAGGTCCTGGAAGACCTATAGGACCCGGTAATCCCATGTCTCCCATTTCTCCTTTTGACCCTAAAAAAATCCAACATAAGTTTATTCATGTATGTTAAAAGATAAGACTGACAAAAATTATCAAAACAATAAAATTGAGCCGACAAATTGAAATGTACTGTTAATTAGAAAAGTTTCATAAAACAAGAGGTTAAAAACTATTTTCAATTTTCAGTCAAAGAAAATTTAGATAAATTTTACTGAATTTTACAAATTTAATTGAGAGATAACTCATTTAATACATTTGAGATTTTGACCATGTAATAATTTCAAATGGTTTTGATATACTGTAGGTTAAATTGGAAGTTGACAATATATATATATTTTTTTTTGAAGGGACTTTCACCCTTCAAATATAAATTTATTGTGAAAAAAATAAAATACAAAACTTACAAATGTATTAAATACAATACTTCTTGAAATATACATTTTAACATGAAAATCAAATATGATATATTTTTTATTTTGTGTACAAATATGATATACAGTATAATATAATTTTAAATCTAAAATTATAACACTTTTAGAATCAATTTAAGTATGGTACCAAAAAATAAAATGAACTTCATACTTTTATAAANTTTTTTTTTTTTAATTTGGAACATTATGTCTTGAAGAATAAATAAAGCAAATGAATAGATCTGCCTTTTATCAAAAACACAAAGTTATTAATTTTATCAATTTCTGTTTCATTAAATTTATTAAGAATTTTAGCATAAAGATTAAACTCTGAATTTTCAATGCTAAGGTCTCATTTTTTTTTAATAATATTGCATCTATTATTATCTTCATTAATTAAATAATCATTATTAGTTTTATAAAAAAAAAAAAATTCTGAACTCAAATTTTTATCTCAAATTTTTTGATATCAAATCATTAAAAAACATATGAAGTAGAGGAATTAAGATATGTTGGAATCTTTTATAAAAAGAAATATTTAATCCATCAGGACCAGGAGGTGTTGTTATGAATACTATTAAGTGCCAAAACTATATCAGTTTTACTTATAGAAAAATTGTTATTTAAATCTTTGTCAATAACAAAATTATTCCAACTTGGTCTTTTTTCTCTTTGATTATTATTCTTCAATGATATATTATTATAATAATCATTATAAATAATTTCAGCAATTGCATTTCCTTCATATACTTTGTCTATAGAAATAATTACTTTTGGATATCCATGTTTTTTTCTTCTAAAAAATCTATTACTCAAGGCTTTAGTAATATTTTTTTTAGAATAAATAATTCTAGAGAAATTTTTTATCAAATCTAGTTGGTNTTTTTTTGTNATTTAGCTTCTTTAANTGTATTTTAACATTTGAAGCAAAAATATTCATTGATTTGTCATTTGCATCTATTAACACTAATAACACATTTAAAGATTGAATATTAATTCTAAGTTCATCACTAAACCCAAAATTAATGTCCTTAAAAATAAATATTTATTTATTTATTACATATATTCTGTGGAATATTCAAATAAAAATATTTATAAAGCCTTTTTTTTTTCATTGAGAAAAATAATTTAACAAAAACGTTTTAGGTAGTGGCAAACAGTTTACACCAAATGTAGGTAAACTCATAAAATTTTTGTTAGAATTTAAATACAGCGCACATCCACATGACGTCATTCCTGGTCTGGAGCACAATCAGTCAATATTCAGTTTCTCACAATCTTATGTCCAACAAACCAGAGACAGCTGTGATAGCATCTGTTATCCTCCTCATCTTAAATGTTACAACATCAGGTACTGGTGTTGAATAGACTTTATCCTTGACATGACCTCACAGGGAAAAGGGTAATGTCCGGTGATCATGATGGTCATTGAATTAGACCGTCCTGCTCAATCAATCATTGATAAATGTGGCATTAATTAATTTGCAAGGTCAGCGATCCCTAGAATGGAATTTTATTTCAATCAGACTAAATTCAATTAACCACGTTATGGTGTTTTTAACTGGCTCATTAACCTATTTACATCAGAAACTTATATTTTAGAGTGTTTCTACTTTTTATTTTATATTTAAGCTTTATTTCTTACATTGTCGGATCATTTTTTATTGTAATTAAGTCTCATATCCATATTGGGCTCGAGACTATATCTATTGTAAGTTTTGTATTCTATGCATAATAAATCTAAACCTAAATCTTGAACATTTAATGCTGCAAGTAATAGTGCACTGTCAAGCTGGAAAAATCACACAAGGTTTAATGTATAAAACCACAACACACACTGAACATTTTCCTGCATTTTGGATTCTGGTGATTGCAACAGCGCCTATTGTTATAAATGTGCAACTATTTAACTCCGAAATCTTCAGGGATATGGAGTTAAGTAGTGTTTATGAGTTATTTATTATAAGTTTTTTTATTGGTAATAAACGTTTGATAATAATAATAATTAAGAAAACAAAAACTTTGAGTTCACCTACATTTCACTACCTAAAATAGTTTTTTTTAAATAATTTTTCTTAATGAGGGAAATACTTCAAGAACCCCCTGTAATATACTAAAAATTTAATGGTGAAGGGTATTTCAAGATGCCTCCCTATTTTAACCTTTTAGCTTTTAAATTACAGTAGGCCTACAAGCAAAATCACAATTCACTATAACATTGATAGACAATCACTTCATAACAGCATTTAATTAACTTGTGGAAGTTGTCAAATCCCTATTTTGTGAAACACATGATAAAAGAAAAACTGAATTGAAAGCATAAGAATTGCCTTGGCTTTCGTAATGGTCAATCTCTCAATTGACTGACATATTGCGGGTCTCCTCATTTAGCTTTGAAATAAATAAATTATCCATAAGAGAAAAAAATATCCTAAGAACAAACAGAGACTGATAAAGTGCTGACACTCTACGGTAATATTTCACTTAAAATCAAAGATATTGTAATGTATGACTCTCTGCTATGAACCTGATCATTCTCTGTTGCAAAAGATATTTCTTATTGAGCGCAATATGCAAACAGTGGAGTGATAGGTTAAATAATATACAAGTGTTATACATTATTTTAAATAGCATGATTTATAAATGCACCTGTAGATATTTCTATGCGCTTTAATTTACATTATGTGCAACAGTTTTTGTACACTTGATGGTACTACATTTTCTTGCTTTACAAAATGAGTACAAAGTTAGTGATGTGAACTGAACAGTTCATTGTCATTCTCTCTTCTCATTTCAAGATGATTTTTTTTTAATTTTTAGATGTTTAAAAGCATGTTTGGAGGAAGAAACTTTAACATCTAAATCAGCTGGGCTACTCATTTACAGTATGTTCTATCATCTTAAAATTTCTTTCACTACAAGCGTATACCTTAAACAAAAATTAGATAAATGGAACTATTGATTGATGATGATGATACACTGTCAAAGGGTTGAGTCTTCAACGTGAGATTTTGTATTAAATGCAGGTAAATATTTGTTTTACTTTGATTAAAAGTCAGATGATTATTCATATGTTGAACTTACAGTATTAAGAAAACTTTTTATAAAGCAGAGAAATCGAGCATTGCAAAAAACAAATCTAAATACAAACTTGTTGCAAAATGTTTTTCTACAAACTAAATGATTGAAGGATAGATTTAACTATAGAGATTCGACTATTCATGAACTTTTCAAAAATAGAAACAGGAAAAAATTTAGTCAAAAATTTATAAATTTTCTATGGCAAATCTTTCAACTTGATAATTTTCAGTAATTACTTAGGGCATGTTAACACACCCCTTTTATGCACTCTAAGTTATTTTTATGTTTTTTTATTTTTTTTTTAGATTTACTAATTTGATAGAAATTCTTATTATTTGAAAAAAAAAAATTTAAAACATAATCACAATTTTATAGCAGTTCTCATTTTTTATTTTGTTTAAAGTGTATCATCAGTGGTAATATATCAATAAGTAAAAACATAAGTTGAAATGTAAATGAAATAAAATATTATTGTAGACTATTGTTTTTAAAACCCATTAATGTATAAAAATAGAATGATCTGTAATTATTACTGAAAGGAATATTTTATTATTACTATATTGTATTTCCAAAGCAGTCTGCTGGAGCAGATCTCTAAGGTTTTGTATACTGGGACACCATTGCACTAGTAATTATGGGAAATTAAAAATGAAAGCGTCATTGTGACAACAAAATTAGTTATTATAAAGGTGAAAGAATACAAGGAGAATATTGTATTATAAGGATGTTAGTTATAAGGGGGAATTTATAATTATAAGATTAAGGAGATTAAATGTAAAATGAATATTATTTCTAAGGAATATAAAGTAGGGTTTATGGATTTTGGAAAAAAGCTTGTTATAAAATTTTATAGGGGTGATGCGATTCATTTAAATAGAGGGAAAAGAGTATTAGGGAAGGATTTAAAGGGCGTAGGTGGAAATAAAAGAGGAAGAGATAGGGAAGTTGAATGAGGAAAGGGGTTTAAGTATAGGGTTATTTAAAAGCGTATGATAAAGTGAAGAGAAATAAAAATTGGTTGTTTAAATATAAAAGGGATGGAGTGGGAAGAGAAGGGAAAAATAGATGGATATAATGGAGATGTGGGATTAAGAAAATGTTGGTATTTTGGGGTTAGTAGAAACTCATTAAGCAGAGAGAAAATACCATTTTTGGAGTAGGATTAGTGAATAGGGAATAATAGAAAGGAAATGAAAAAAAGGGGGAGGAGTAGGTATTTGGGGAAATGAAGATTTGGGATTTTAAATAAAGGATGTAGAAAAATGTAAGGAGCTTATTTGGTTAACAATGGGTGAAAGTAATACAAAAATGGTTATTGAAGTGGTTTTATGGCAGTTAATGGGAAGGAAAATTTGGATGGGAATAGGTATATATATACGGTATATAATTGTTTGGTAGATAATGTACTTGGATTAAGGAAATATGGATACAAGGTAATAATAGTGGGGGATTTTAACAAGCATTTAGAATTTGAAAGGGCAGATAATGGAAATGGGAAATGAGAAATTTTTATTTAGAACTGATATGGAAATAGCTAATTTTAAAAAAATTATTGCAGAGGGGACTATACTTTGAGTAGAGGTATTCAAAACGGTTATTGATTATGTGTTAATTGGGAAAGAATAGGGAAGATATATAAAATAGATTATAAATTGGGATAAAGAAGAAAAATGATGTGAATCGAATAATTTAATAATAATAATAATAATAATAATGATGATGATAATGATGAGGAGGATGAAGATGAGGAGGACGATGATGATGATGATGACGATGAAAATGACAACGAAGATGATAAAGACATGACAACAATGAAGACAATGATGACGAAGATGACAATTACAAAGATGACGAAGAAGACGACAACGACGATGATGATAAAGACGACAAAGACTACGAAGATGAAGACTAAGATGACAACGAATACGAAGAAGACAAAGATGAAGACGAAGATGAAAACAAAGATGAAGACTAAGAAGACGACGAAGATGAAGATGAAGACAAAGATGAAGACAATGAAGATGAAGAAGACAATGATGAAGACGAAGATGAAGACAAAGATGAAGACAAAGAAGATGAAGATGATGATGATGAAAATGAAGATGATGAAGATGATTAAGATAAAGATGAAGACAAAGATGATAAAGATGAGATGAAGAATATGAAGATGAAGAATATGAAGATGAAGAATATGAAGATATGAAGATGAAGATGATGAATATTAAGATGAAGATAAAGATGATGAAGATAATGATGAAGAAGAATATGATTATGATGAAAATGATGATGAAAATGATGATGATGATGAAGATGAAGATGATGATGATGAAGATGAATATGATGATGAATATGATGATGAATATGAAGATGATGATAATGAAGATGTGAAGATGATGAAGATGATGACAACAATGATGAAGAAGATAATGAAGACAACGATGACAATGATGACGATAATGATGAAGACGACAACAATGAGATGATGACGAAGATGAAAATGAAGATGACGACGAAGACTATGACGATGAAGAGAAAGCTGAAGATGAAGACGAAGATGAAGATGACAAAGATGATGATGAAGACAAAGATGAAGAAGACGAAGATGAAGAACACAAAGATTAAGACGAAGAAGACAAAGAAGATGAAGACAATGAAGACAAAGATGAAGATGAAAAAGATGATGATGAAAAAGATGATGATGGTGATGAAGATGAAGAATATGAAGATGAAGATGAGATGAACATGAAGATGGAGATGATGAAGATGAACAAGGTGAAGATTAAGATGATAAAAATGATGATGAAGATGCTGCTGATGGTGAAGATGATGATGATGAAGATAATGATGATGATAAAGATAATGATGATGATAAAGATGATGCATATGATGAAGATGAAGTGATAATGATAAAGATGAAGAAAATGATGAAGATGAAGAATATGAAGATGAAGTTGAAGATGATGAAAATTAAGATGATGAAGATGAAGATGATTAAGATGAAGAATATGAAGATGATGATGATAATGATGAAGATGATGATGAAGATGACGATGATGAAGACGATGATGATAAAGATGACAATCACGAAGATGACGATAAAGAAGACGATGAAGATGACGAAGATGATGAAGATGGAGAAGACGAAGATGAAGAGGACAAAGGTGAGGAAGATGAAGAAGACAAAGATGAAGACGAAAACAAAGATGAAGATGATGTAGATGAAGACGATGAAGACAAAGATGATGAAGCCAAAGATGAAGATAAAGACAATGAAGATGAAGATGAAGAAGATGACGATGAAGATGAAGAATATGAAGATGAAAAAGATGAAGATGATGATGAAAAAGATGAAGATGATTATGAAGATGATGATAAAGTTGATAAAGATAATGATGATAAAGATGATGATAAAGATGACAATGGTAAAGATTATGATAAAGATGATGATGATAGATAAAGATGATGATGAAGATGATGATCATATTCATCATGATCATCTTCATGACGAAGACGATAATGAAGACGATGATGATGATGATGACGATGATGAAGACAATGACGAAGATGATGAGAAAGAAGATGACGAAGATGAAAACGAAGACAACAACGAAGACTATGACGATGAAGATGATGAAAACAAAGAAGACAAAGATGGAGAAGATGAAGATGAAGATAAAGATGAAGACAAAGATGAAGATGATGAAGACAAAGATGAAGATAAAGATGATGATGATGAAAAAGATGAAGATGAAGGTGATAAAGATGAAGATGATGAACAATATGAAGATGATGAAGATGAAGACAAAGATGATGAAAATGAAGATAAAGATGATGATGAAGATGAAGATGAACAAGGTGAAGATGAAGATGATAAAGATGATGATGATAATGAAGAAAATAATGTTGCTGCTAATGATGACGAAGTTGATGATGATGAAGATGGTGATGAAGATGATGAAAATGATGATGAAAATGATGATGATGATGCAGATGATGATGAAGATAAGCAGGATGAAGATAAAGATGATGAAGATAAAGATTAAGATGATAAAGATGATGTTCAAGATGATGATAATAAGGATGATGATAAAGATGATAATGATGATAAAGATGATGAAAAAGATGATGATAAAGATGATAGTGATAAAGATGATAAAGATGATGATGATAAAGATGATGACAAAGATGATGACAAAGATGATGATAAAGATGATGATAATGATAAAGATGATGATGATGAATATGATAATGATGAAGATGATGAAGTAGGTGGAATATGATGATGAAAATGATGAAGATGATGAATATGATGATGATGATGGAGATGAAAATAATGATGAAGATGGAGATGATGAATATGAAGATGAAGATATGATGAAACAATGATGATGATATGATAAAGATGGTGAAGATGAAGATGCAGATGATTAAAATGAAGATGATGATGATGATGAAGATGATGATAAAGATGAAGATGAAGTGATGATGATGAAGATGAAGATAAAGATGATGAAGATAAAGATGATGAAGATAAAGAAGTTAAAGATGAAGATAAAGAAGATTATGATAAAGATAATGATAAAGATGATGAAGTTAAAGATGATGATAAAGATGATGATGATAAAGATGATGATTAAGATGATGATAAAGATGATGATAAAGATGATGATAAAGATGATGATGATGAAGACAATGATGATAAAGATAATGAGAAGATGAAGATGAAGAAGATAAACATGAAAAAGATAAAGATGAAGATAAAGATGAAGATGATGATAAATGTGATAAAGATCAAGATTATGATAAGGATGATGATAAATATGATAAATATGATGATGATAATGCTGATGATAAAGATGAAGATGATAAAGATGATGATAAAGATTATGATAAAGATGATGATGATGATGAAGATGATGAAGATAAAGATGATGATGAAGATGATGAATATGAAAATGATGATGAATATGATGATAATGAAGAGGATGATAAAGATGATGATAAAGATGATAAACATGATAAAGATGATGATGATAAAGATGATGATAAAGATGATGATGATAAAGATGAATGATGAAGATGATAATGATGAAGATGATGATGAAGATGAAAGATGATGATGAAAATGATGAAGATGAATATGATGATGAAGATCATGAAGATGATGATGAATAAAATGATAAAGATGAAGATGAATATGATGAATATGATGATGAATATGAAGATGTTGATGAAGATCACGATGAAGTTGATGATAAAGATGGTGAAGATGATGAAGTTGAAGTGATGATGAAGATGATGATAAAGTTGAAGATA
The DNA here is from genome assembly GCA_003024985.2 of Euperipatoides rowelli. Classification (NCBI taxonomy): domain Eukaryota; kingdom Metazoa; phylum Onychophora; class Udeonychophora; order Euonychophora; family Peripatopsidae; genus Euperipatoides; species Euperipatoides rowelli. The sequence goes on along the minus strand of PXIH01S0004456.1, from coordinate 8,760 downwards.
AAGATGAAGATAAAGATGATGAAGGTAAAGATGATGAAGATAAATATGAAATAAATATGATGAAGATAAAGATGATGAAGATAAAGATAATGAAGTTAAAGATGAAGATAAAAATGATTATGATAATAATGACTATAAAGCTGATGATGATAAAGATGGTGATAAAAATGATGATGAAAGATGATAAAATGATAATAAAGATGATAAAGATGATGAATATGAAGATGATGATGAAGATAAAGATGATGATGAAGATGAGGATGAAGATGATGAATATGAAGATGATGAATATGGATATGATGAAGATGATGATGATAAGGATGATGATAAGAATGATGATAAAGATGATGATGATGATAAAGATGATAAATATGATGATAAAGATTATGATAAAGCTGGTGATAAATATGATAATGATGATGATAAAGATTATTAATGATAAAGATGATAAAGATGATTATGAAGTTGATGGTAATGGTGAAAATGATGAAGGTGATGAGGATGACAAAGATGAAGATGATGATGAAAGATAATGAAGATGATGAAAATGATGATGATGAAGATCATGAAGATGATGAAGATGGAATGATGAATATAAAGATGAAGATGTTGAAGATGATGAAGATGAATATGAAGATGATGAAGATGATAAGATGATGAATATGAAAATGAAGATGAATATGATGAAGATAAATATGATGATGAAGATGGAGATGAAGATGATGAAGATGGATATGATGATGAGGATGATAAAGATGATGATGATAAGGATGATAAAGATGATGATGATAAAGATGATGATGATAAAGCTGATGATAAATATGATGATAATGAATGATAAAGATGATGATAATGGTGAAAATGATGATAATGATGAAGAATATGATGAAGATGAGGAAGATGAAGATGATGAAAATGATGATCAAGATTAATATGATGCTGATGATCATGAAGATGATGAAGATGATGAAAATAAAAATGATGAAGATGATGAATTTGATGAAGATGAATATGATGTTAATGAAGATGATGATGATGAAGATGATGATAAAGATTATGAAGATGATGAATATGAAGTGATGAAGATGATAAAGTTGATGAAGATGAAGATAAAGATGATGAAGATAAAGATGATGAAGGTAAAGATGATGAAGATAAATATGATGAAGATAAAGATAATGAAGTTAAAGATGAAGATAAAGATAATTATGATAAAGATAATAATGACTATAAAGATGATGATAAAGATGATGATGATGATAAAAATGATGATAAAGATGATAAATATGATAAAGATGATGCTAAAGGTGATAAAGATGATGATAAATATGATGATGAAGATAATGATGATGAAGATAATGATGATAAAGATGAGGATGAAGTTGAGGAAGATGAAGATAATCACGATGAAGATAAAGATGATGATAAACATGAAGATAAAGATGATGATGATAAGGATGATGATAAAGATGATGATCAAGATGATGTTGATAAAGATGATGCTGATAAAGATGATGATGATATGATGATGATAATAAAGATGATGATGATAATGATGATGTATAAGATGAAGATAAAGATGAAGAATATGAAGAGGAAGATGAAGAAGATGCATATGAAGAAGACAAAGATGAAGAAGACAAAGATGAAGACAATGAAGACAAAGACAATGAAGATGAAGATAAAGATGAAGACGAAAAAGATGAAGATGATAAAAAAGATGAAGATGATGATGAAGATGAAGAATATGAAGATGATGAAGAAGATGAAGATAAAGATGAAGATGATGATGAACAAGTTGAAGATAAAGATGATAAAGATGATGACAATGATGATGAAGATGATAATAATGAAGATGCTAATGATGATGATAATGATGAAGATGATGAAGATAATGATGAAGATGATAATGATAAAGATGAAGATGATGATGATGATGAAGAATATGAAGATGATGAAGTTAAAGATGATGAAGATGATGAAGATTAAGACAAAGTTGAAGATGAAGAATATGAAGATGATGAAGATAAAGATGATGATGAAGATGATGATGAAGATGGAGATGAAGATGAACAAGTTGAAGATGATAAAGATGATGACAATGATGAAGATGCTGATGATGAAGATAATGAAAATGATGATGATAATGATATAGATGATGAAGATGAATATGAAGATGATGAAGTTGAAGATAATGAAGAATAAGATAAAGTTGATGAAGATGATGATAATGATGATTATGAAGATGACGATGATGAAGACGATCATGATGACAAAAATGAAGATGACAACAACGAAAATGATGATGAAGACGACGATGAAGATGACGACAAAGATGACAATGAAGACTACGATGATGAAGACGATGATGAAGATTGAGAAGATGAAGAAGACAAAGATGAAAACAAAGAAGACAAAGATGAAGACAAGAAGACGATGAAGAAGACAAAGATGAAGACAAAGAAGATGAAGATGATTAAGACAAAGATGATGAAGACAAAGAAGATGAAGACAAAGACAAAGATGACAATGAAGATGAAGACAACGAAAATGAAGATGACAAAGATAAAGATGAAAAAGATGAAGATGATGAAAATGAAAAAGATGATGAAGATGGAGGTGATGATAAATATGATGATAAAGATAATGATAATGCTGATGATAAAGATGAAGATGATAAAGATTATGATAAAGATGATGATAAAGATGATGATAATGAAGATGATGAATATGATGATGAAGATAAAGATGATGATGGAGATGAAGATGATGAATATGAAGATGACGAGGAAGATGGATATGATGATAATGAAGATGATGATAAAGATGATGATAAGGATGATGATAAAGATGATGACAAACATGATAAAGATGATAAAGATGATGATGATGATAAAGATGATGATGATAAAGATGATAATGATGATAAATATGATAAAGATGATGATGAATATGATGATGAAGATGAGGATGAAGATGAAAGATGATGATGAAAATGATGAAGATGATGATGAAGATCATGAAGATGATGATGAATAAAATGATAAAGATGAAGATGATGATGAAGATGAATATGAAGATTTTGATGAAGATGATGATGAAGTTGATAAAGATGGTGAAGATTATGAAGCTGATGAAGATGAAGTGATGATGAAGCTGATGAAGATAAAGATAATGGAGTTAAAGATGAAGATAAAGATGATTATGATAAAGATAATAATGACTATAAAGATGATAAAGATGATGATAAAAATGATGATGATAAAGATGATAAAGATGGTAAAAATGATAATAAAGATGATGATGAATATGAAGATAAAGATGAAGATGGAGATGAAGAATAGGAAAATGATGAAGATGATGAATATGGATATGATGAAGATGATGATGATAAGGATGATAAGAATAATGATAAAGATGATGATAAATATGATGATAAAGATGATGATAAAGTGGTGATAAATATGATAATAATGTTGATGATAAAGATTATGAATGATAAAGATGATAAAAATAATGATTATGAAGATGATGATAATGGTGAAGATGATGAAGGTGATGATGAAGATGATGATGACAAAGATGATGATGAAAGATAGTGAAGATGATGAAAATGATGAATATGATGATGAAGATGTAGATGGTGAATATAAAGATGAAGATGTTGAAGATGATGATGATGAATATGAAGATGATGATGAATATGAAAATGAAGATGAATATGATGAAGATGGATATGATGATGAAGATGATAAAGATGATGATGATAAAGATGATGATAAAGATAAGGATGATGATAAAGATGATGATGATGATAAAAATGATAAAGATGATGATAAAGATGATGATGATAAATATGATAAAGATGATAAAGATGATTATAAAGCTGATGATAAATATGATGATAAAGATGATGATGATAAAGATGATGAATGATAAAGATGATGATAATGATGAAGATGAAGAATATGATGATGATGAAGATGAGGATGAAGATGATGAAAATGATGATCAAGATTAATATGATGATGTTGATGATCAAGAAGATGATGAATATAAAGATGATGAAGATGAATATGATAAAGATGAATATGAAGATGTTAATGAAGATGAAGATGATGATAAAGATGGTGAAGATTATGAAGATGATGAATATGAAGTGATGAAGCTGATGATGATAAAGTTGATGCGGATGAAGATAAAGATGATGAAGATAAAGATGATAAGGTAAAGATGATGAAGATAAAGATGATGAAGATACATATGATGAAGATAAAGATAATGAAGTTAAAGATGAAGATAAAGATGATTATGATAAAGATAATAATGACTATAAAGATGATGATAAAGATGATGATGATGATAAAGATGATGATGATGATAAAAATGATGATAAAAATGATGATAAAGATGATGATAAAGATGATGATAAAAATGATAAAGATGATGATAAAGATGATGATAAAGGTGATAAAGATGGTGATAAAGATGACAATAATGAAGATAATGATGATGAAGATAATGATGATAAAGATGAGGAAGATGATGAAGATAATCATGATGAAGATAAAGATGATGATGATAAACACGAAGATGATGATAAAGATGATGATAAAGATGATGCTGATAAAGATGCTGATAAAGATAAGATGATAATAAAGATGATAATGATGATGTATAAGATGAAGATGAAGACAAAGATGAAGAAGAGGAAGATGCAGATGAAGACGACAAAGATGAAGATGAAGAAGACAAAGATGAAGACAATGAAGACAAAGACAATGAAGATGAAGAAGATAAAGATGAAGATGATAAAGATGAAGATGAAGGTGAAGATGATGAAGATGAATATGAAGATGAAGATGATGAAGATAAAGATGATGAAAATGAACAAGTTGAAGATAAAGATGATGATGATAATGATGATGATGAAGATAATGAAGATGATAATGCTAAAGATGATGAAGATGAAGAATATGAAGTTAAAGATGATGAATATGAAGATGAAGATTAAGATAAAGTTGAAGATGATGAAGAATATGAAGATGATGATGAAGATGAAGATGATGATGAAGATGAAGA
>PXIH01S0004442.1:6555-31461 GCA_003024985.2 Euperipatoides rowelli | reverse complement strand
TAATCATTTCTCTTTGTTTACTTGCAAAATGCAATTTACTAACTCTAATCTGTTGGGTAACCATATTTCTTATTTTTTTATAATTTTCAAAATTTTCAAAATTCTTCTGTTTCATGTATTTCCTAAAAATGAAAGATATAGTTAGAGCAAATCCATTGTTTAGATAATTTGAAATTCCATTTTCTTTAATAGTCAATTGTTATTGTGACATAACTTTCTAATGTTCAACTCATGGAACTACAGGTTCTGCAGAACACCATTTGGAAAATAGTTTAATTTGTAATGTGTGGGGAAATTGTAAAGTGGGTTTGAATTCATAAAAAAAAACTGTTATTGTGGTTCTTGAATACTAAATGTAAAATTTGGTATCCTAAATAGAAAATTTGTTAAATATATATGTTCCAATGCAGAAATATATACTTGACTACACCCCTAAGTTTCAATTTATCCACCTCCGTAAAATTTTGAGTGCTTATCTTTTTTTTATTTCTCAAATTCATCCTCACACCTAAGAATATTTTTGAGCACATCATAATCATAAATATATAGAACTTGCCAAGTTCTAATAAACAACAAACAGTACCGGTACTATAATTTATGGTGTTCTGTTTTGATCACCAGAATAAATATCTTCGCATATTTCCAGATATCAAAGATATGATGGTACAATTCCACAACCATTTTATCATATTTCCAGTTAGCAGAAATTGCTGGTATAATTCAACCTTCATTTGTTTTTGTGTTGCTATAATAACAGGTATCTCCTCTCCATGCTCAATTTATGTACTGTATGTTAATTAAAAGCAAACTTATTTTTCGTTCTTTGTTCATGTTTTTATTGGCATTATCGAAACCTACAAATCGAGTATTGTGTTTTAGGATTATGTAAATTGATATAGGCTACTGAATTCCAGTCAAAATTCATATATAAAATATTTTTTCTAAAATCATAGAGCCCAAATTGCGGTCCATCATGTGTAACATAAGCTAATACTGCAAACTCAAGGATAAAGCATGTCTCCTTAGATATGTATATGGTGTTTTTCCTTTTGTATAGTCAGTAAACAAAAATCATGTTCATAATCGAGAAAATCACTCATAATGTAAAATAGCTTTTCCAAAGTACAGTGCCCATGTAATTTTTTTCCAGTGAATTAAAATACAAGTATTCCGTTTTTATTTCATTATGTATATTTGAAAAAAATAAAAATTTACTAGTGAAAAGAAAAAAAATGAAATGAATATATTCTAAAGATCTTTTATTTTGAAATGACAAATTAATTCTTATTAAAAAAACACTCAGAACATGAATTGTAAAAATGTGAAACTCGAACTCTTAGTTGAAATTTATAAGATGGTAGCCTAGATTTTAATCAAACTAGACTAATCATAGCAAGATACGGAAAATCATGCAATCAACTTGTATCTTAAAAATAACTCAAACAACTTATCAGAATCTAATCATTATCAACAGCGTTAATAAAATGCTTCCAGACAGACAACCAATTATCGATTCTGGTCATATTCAATAATGTGATACCATGCTTGCAGACAAAGAAAACCATTGATCAGATTATGATCATTTTCAATAGTGTTAATATTATGTCTCCAGACAGACACAATCACTCATCAGATTATCTACTATTTTCAATAGTATAAAGGTCATGCCTCCGGACAGACAGAATCATTGATCAGATTATACATTATTTTCATTAGTGTAAATATATCATGTCTACAAACAAGACAACAAATCAATTCTGATTAAGTTAAGTAAGACAGATGGAAGGATGATAAGCTTTTGCATCCCAAAGTATAGTCTACTACATAAAGTGAACAAATAAACAATATAGGCTACATATAGTTAAAAAAAAATCGTTTACATTTTACATCCTTTTATCTACCCTTTTAAATAAATCAAATCAATTCCATAAAATCAGAATTAGTAGGAAGGTAATCATCCAATAAATTTTTGAACTGATTAAGAGTAACTGCATAACAACCGATGAAGGTAATAGATTCCAAAATGGAACTACTCTGTTTTTAACAAACAAAATTTAACTTTTTTTTTAGAAATTTCCCTTTCCAAGCAACTTCCATGGCCTCTAGTAACCAAAGAATGAGATAAATCAAATAAGCAATCAATATTATTTTGTAATACTAATTTTTAAAAACAAATATTAGGTCGTCTCTTAGATGGCGCTGAGAAGGAGTAAAAATACCATAAGGAACTAAATAGCTTAATCTAACTCTATAAGAAAACCTTAAAAAAAAACAATAATTTTTTTTGTTATACATCTGTTTAATCGATTACGATCGGTAACATTTAAAGGAAAAAAAACAGCACTACAGTAATCTAGATTTTTGAAAAGATTGATAATGTGAAATAAGAAAAAATACTATTGATCATATAAAAGAAAAGGTATAGTTTTGAAATCAAAGAACTAATTTGTAAAGTAAATTTGAGGCCTGAATCAAATGTAATGCCCAAGTACAATGAAAGTTTACCTGTTCAAATTTTTCACCTTTAATTTTAACATTAATATTTTTAACATGTGGATCTAGCATTAGAAATTTGCATTTCTTTTCGTTTAGAATAAGGCCATTACTATCCATCCAAGAGGAAAGGAGCAAAACTTCATTTTGTAATAGGATATCGTTTGCTGAATTTATTTTTCTAAACAATCTAATATAATCAGTGTAGCTGTATATATTTTCAAATTCTAAAAACTGCAAGTCTTCTAAATAAAAATTAAATAATGATGAAATCACTGCCCTGTGTGGCACACCACATGTTTTATAATTATTGATTTAATTCCATTAATCACAGTAGGTGTATTTTGTATGTTCTGGACTACTTTGGGATCTGACTTGGTAACTTCCGGTTACGAGCGCTAGAAACGGGCATAACTAAGTCCCCTCACCGTTTTAATAGAATTATTTTTAAATTTTCAGTCCTAACCTTACCATTACCCTGAAATTCCTGAACCCTAACTCCAACTACATATTAAAACCACTAAGCCCCAACTCTATGATGATGAAGGGATGAAATAATCGTTTTTGATCAATTTCGAGAGTTTGGATCCAATTTCCGGAAAATCTATTGTAATGACAGAAATATATATGCAGATGTTAAAAACGCTGTAAAATGGGAATTTGTTACACCCGCTTTTAGGTGCTCCTCTTCCGGTTCTGGTTGTATCTAGGTCAAAGGTCACTTCCTGATCTAGTCAAAATCCAAGATGGCTGACTTCCGGTTCCTGTTTTTAATAGGTTTAAGGGCATGATGTATTATGGGTAATATTATTACCCATAATTCATTTGAAAATCCAAGATGTCCGATTTATGGTTCCTATTTTTGATAGGTTTAAAGGCTTTTTAAGACCGGAAGTGACCTAATTCCAGATTTGTGACTTCTGATTCTTCTTGTATTTATGTAATGTCTTGGATTTAGGTCACACCAAATCCAAGAAGGCCGACTTCCGGTTAATGTTTTAGTGTTTTAGGTTCTGTCTGGACCACTCTGGATTAACCGGCACTTCCAGTTTAGGCTCCTCCCACTTCTGGTTCCTGTTGTATTTAGGTTATATCTTGGTTTTAGGTCACCCCAAATCCAAGATGGTTTACTTCCAGTTCCTGTTTTAGTGTTTTAGGTTCTGGACCACTTTTGGTCATGCGTAGTACGTCACTTTTTCTGGACCACTTCCAGTTTAGATTCTGGACCACATTACCTATAATGCAAAATCCAAGATGGCAGACAGGAAAAGTGCAGATATGTGCGTGAATAACTTAGAAAAATTTTTCAAAAAATTTTTTTTCTTAAATTTTGTAAGTTCATAATTTATTCAAAATGGCAGATATTTTTAATTTATTAAAAATGGCGGACAAAAAATTGAAAATTTTATAATTCATTATAATTTATTCAAAATGTTGGACAAGATGGCGGCTATGAGTCTCAAGTATTTTAAAGATAGGGTTTAAAGTCCTATCTAATTTACATATTAGAAATCTTCAAAACTAAGTTAACAAGAGGGAGTGAAGGATTTACAAAAAAGTGGGGAAAGACACGGACCGCATTGTAAGCTTAATTCTGATTGGTTCAAAAGCACAGATCGCAGTGAAGACATATGCTAATTTTTTAAACGGGGGTGATTCTAATTGGTCAAAAACATTGTGCAATCCTATTGGCTAAGCACTAAAATGATTTTTACAGCATTTCAATCCGACACTACTGTATAGAAACCCCATAGAAAAATCACACCTCGCGTGCGTGTGTGTACAGTATACACACTCGTATATAATGATAATAATGTTTTATCCTCTAAAAAAGAAAAATAATTTCTATGTTAAAATATTTGCTCATACTTAACCATAAAGAATACATTCCCTAAAAAGAAAATAATTTCTTTGTATAAATTTCTCTTCTGGTTGTTTTAGCCTAGGGGAACATAGGAAGTAATAAAAAGTATTATTTAATTTATATTCTTTAAAAAATAAATACAGACCGTATATTACAAATACACGATCATTTAATATTTAAAATATCTGTTGTGGAAGGTTTAAATAAAATTATTTTTAATCTTTTTGGTTTCACTCCATAAGGATAACATCATATGATTTCATGAGACATAAATACCAGTGGCAGCATCAGTGTTAATGTAAACAAGTTCCTCTCCATTGCCCCTTCCATAAGTCCTTTAGAATACATAGCTAAATATTGCTATCCAAAAAAGTATGAGTAAATAGAAAGAAAGATAAGGTGTTTGTTAGATACTTGCGGAGGGCAATACCTATCTTGTAATTATAATGTCATGATGGGGTAATGGGGATGTGCCTTTTACCATTTTTTTATTTGATCAATAAATAAATAAATATGCTAAAAAGAGCAGTACTTTGAATATTGATTTGAATATGTTATTGTTGATGTATCTATTTGAAAATCACTAGGTGTAAGCTTTTGGATATAGAGTATTAAATATTGAGTACCTATGACATCACAGGTGGGTATGGCACTTCAAAAAAATTGAAGATTGACTACAAAGTGAAGTACTTTAGCTATTAATTTATACATGTTAATGATGACATATCAAGCTGAAAATCTCTACGTATGACCTTTAGGGTATAGAGTACATACATATTAACTATTTAGTACCTATGACATCATGAGTAGGTATAGCACTTCAAAATTTGAAGATTGACTACAAAATGAGGTAGTTTGTCTATTAATTTATACAAGTTAATGGTGACGTATCAAGCTGAAAATCTCTATGAATGACCTTTAGGGTATAGAGTACATACATATTAAATATTTAGTACTTATGACATCATGAGTGGGTGTGGCACTTTGATAAAAATCGAAAAATCTCTAATGAAGAAAAAATACTCTAAGTTGATGGCACATAGTTTCTGTGCATCCTATGATGTCACTTCCGGTCTGCCATATTGGATTTTGTATTATGAGTGATCATGTGACTAAAATGGCCATAATTTTGAATAATTAAAAAACTTATAAATTAAAAAAAAAAAATCAAAGTTATTCGCGCACTTCCAGTCCACCATCATGGATTTTGCATTATGTGTAATGGGATCCAGAATCTAAACTGGAAGTGGTCTATAAAAGTGACCTACTGCGCATGACCGGAAGTGGTCCAGAACCTAAAACACTAAAGCAGGAACCGGAAGTCGACAATCTGGGATTTGGGGTGACCTAAAACCAAGACATGACCTAAATACAACAGGAACCGGAAGTGGGAGGAGCCTAAACCGGAAGTGCCGGTTAATCCAGAGTGGTCCAGAACCTAAGACACTAAAACAGGAACTGTAAGTCGGCCATCTTGGATTTGGGGTGACCTAAATACAACAGGAACCGGAAGTCACAAATCTGGAATTAGGTCACTTCCGGTCTTTAAACCCCTTAAACCTATCAAAAATAGGAAGCGGAAGTCGACCATCTTGGATTTTCCAATGCATTATGGGTAATATTACCCATAATACATCATATGATGTCATTTCCAGTAAAATGCCCTTAAACCTATTTAAAACAGGAACCGGAAGTGGTACATCTTGGATTTTGACTAGACCAGGAAGTGACTTTTGACCTAGATACAACCGGAACCGGAAGTGGTCCAGAACATACAAAATACTCCTACTAATCACAACCAAATAAGGTCGATAAAATAACAACTCATACAACAAACTAATTAATCGACAATTAACATAACAAGATAGCATCTTGGCCAATAAAAGATCTAGTGGTAGACATCAAAATCCTTAGAAAGATCAAAATAAATGATGCCTACCTTATGACCTTGTTCACGATACTCAGTCCATTTATCCATACATTGTGTTAATCATGTTTCACAAGATTTGTTGGCTATAAAACCATGTTGGTTTATATGAATAAAATCATTCAAGCTAGTTAAAAATAATATGGATTTTTTTAACAATCTTAGATATCACATTCATAAGGCTTATCGTATCGGCCTATAATTTTATTTCTGACATATTACCTCCCTTGTATAGGGGAGTCAATATAGTATCCTTCCAAGATGTTGGCAAAATTCCTATCTCAAGTGGTAGATTGACGAATATCCATATAAATTCTGTAAAGAAATCAATGCATAATTAAATAATGTAATTTGGGATATCATCAGTAGCCATAGTGAAAGATGGTTTTAATTGAGAAATAATTACTGATATTAGAGATCTGTCAATAACAACAGGCTCTCCTTGATTCTTATAGGCAAAGTCAGAAATGTTACAACTAAATGATGGTTGGAAGTGAAAATGCCGAGAAAATTCATTAGCAATGTTACAATTACCTGTGATTATCCTGTCCTTTATTTTAATATAATTAATATCTTTGCAATCTTTTTTCTTCATAGATTTATAATGTTTAAACATATAGTCATTATTGATCCTGTTAATTAAAGTTAAATCAAAGTTTTTTTTATTCAGCCTACTTAAATCTACTACTTTATTTCACTAAAATTTATATGTTACATAATCACTTGTCTTCTTTGTTTTTTGATAGGTCCTAAAATAATAAGATTTTTCCTTTTTAAGTTCAATTAGCTCATCTGTTAGCCATCTTGGGTAACGATTTTCAAAAAATTTAATGTAATTTTTAGGTGTATTTTTGTGTAAGATAAATGTAATGCAATTGATAGTATCACGATAAGAATCATCAATTGATATATTTTATCAACAAATAACAAATCTATCAATTTTAAATCATTCTTTTAATGATCAATATCTGTATTAAGGTAATCCCAGTTATAAAATTGCTTATAGCTGTTTTTGAGTTTTGTAAGTTCTAATTCAAACATTAGAAGGACGTGATCACTCTTAAGAATGGGAATCTAAATATTTGATATTCCTAATTAAATCAGGATCATTTGTGATTAAAACATCAAGCAAGGGGATTTTATCATTACAATATCTGGTTGGAAAAGTGATCAGTTGAAACAAATCGCTTTCTATTATGAAAGATAACAGATTGGCAAATTCGTTAGAAGGTGAACAAGACATGTTACCCCAGTTTATTGAGGGTAAATTCAAATTGCCAATAAGAAAAAAACGAGAAAGATATTTTCTATTGGAAACAAAATAGTGATATCCCAACTCAAAACTAGAAAACAAATTAGTGTCATCAGAAGATGAGTTAGATGGAGATCTATAAAATAGGCCATTATTAGCCAACACTGTTCATCAACAGTTTAAAATCATCGATGTCAACCAGTTCAAAAATAATACCATTTTTAAATATTAAAGCTAGACTTCCTCCCCTTGTCAAGTATTTCTATTTTTGCCATAGCACTGATAACCTCTAATATGAAATATTGTATTAATATCAACATCTTTTAACCAAGTTTCAGTCAAAGCGAAAAAAAAAAGAGGTTGTTTATTTAATAAAATTAATTCTACTTCATTTAATTTAGTTTGAAGGGCACTAATATTAGAGTAAAGAAAGATGCAAGAGTTTAATTCATGTTGGGAATTAGAAATTGATTGCTATGAAATGTTGGCCATTGGGTCAACTTTATTGTCATCATCTATAGATTGTTTTTTAATCAGCCTTACTATCCCTCCCATATAAGTAGTACCCCACAGACTGTTTAGTAACTACTTTGGCATCAACAACTATGGGCTGTTTACCTTTTGAACCATCTCTTGAGTTGCAAATATAAAGCTTTGCTTTTCTTTCTTTCAACTTTATTCTTATCTAGCGATAAAGATAATTGATTGGGATGACTAAAAGACTTTAGTTTATGAGCAAGTTTAAAAAATGCCCATTTGTGTTTTTTAGACTCAAAAGCGTTAATAAGAGATCTCTTTACTAAGTCTTCTTTGCCTATTCTATAGAATTTTGTAATTCCTGGTGATAAAATTCCAAAGTGTAATACCAAACTATCTATAAATGTAACTATCATGGCTTCATATGTCTCTGACAGACAGAATTACTGGTTAGAGTATCAATTATTTTAATAGTGTAAATATCATGCCTTCAGACAGAATCCCTGATCAAATTATCCATAATTTTTCCATAATGTAAATATCATGTCTACAGACAGACAGAATCACTGATCAGATTATTCATTATTTTCAATAGTGTTAAAATGTCTTCATACAGACAATCACTGGGTCCGATTATCCATTATTTTCAAGTGTTAACAACCTGCCTCCAGACAGACAGAATCACTGATCAGATCAGAGGCGGACTGAATACATGACAGGCCAGGTGGGATAGAAAGAAATTCAGGCCACTTTCCATGGGGAAGTCTCGAGGGATCAAGGGAGTTTACAGGCCAGGTGGCAATTTCCACGCTCCCAACTGGGCCAGTCTACCCCTGGATCTGATTATCCATTATTTTCAATAGTTTTCTGTTATACCTACAGACACTGATCATTTTTAAACTTGGATACTGTTTTGCTTCCAGACAGATGAATTACAGTATAATATATAATCAGTTTTTATTTTACAAATGTTGAATATTGCTAAAAATTATTACAGTTTTTCCTGTTTGTTTTTAAAAGGTCATTGTTATTTTGAATGTAAGAAATGTTTTATTTTTCTCTTCTTTTTCATACCTATTCACTTATAAATATTTGAAGTGCTATATAGTCATTAATTATGCAAATTAGTCATAAATTTGCTTTATTGCTAGAAAAGTTGATCAAACTTTCCTTAAAAGAAATGAAAATAGATCTTAAAAATTTATACCCAATTACAATTAATTAATGATGTTCTTACTCTTTTTAGTTTTTTCCCCCATCTCTTCGGGAAGGTCAAAATCACTAATTAGCAAGTATGGAGAAGCTTTATAAATAATATATAAACTGAAGATGGGAAAGAACCAACCCTTAAAAGGAAGAGATAATCATTTTAGACATGGCCAATTAAAACAATTTACTCCTCTGAAATTATTTGCAAAATATTGTGATGTCTAAAAGGAAACTATTACTGCAATATTTAAATATTTTTAATCTTATTAACACAAAAATATCTAACGATCATTTCATTCTGTTCATTTTCTGCAATGTTTCACTAATAGAATTATCTTAATTCTGAATTTAAACTTTGATTTGCAATCAAGGTATGAGATCTTTCTGTTAGAATTTTAAAATACTTGTTTGAAATATTAATAATTTCTAAGTATTTTCAAACATAAATACATTATTAATAGCACAAATTGATTAAATATAAAAGATGTCATTAAAATAAATTGAATTAAGTAGAGTTTTTCTCTTCTATTATATATTCTTAAAGTATACAATGTGTTACAAATTTAATACCATTAGAACCAGCGAATAAAAAAAATATCTCACATTCATAATTGCATTTTTAGAGAGTTAATGTAGATAACATATTAATTAATTAATAAGGATAAACCTAAATATTAAAAATTCAAATCAAATGTGAGGGTAAATATAACACACAAGGCAATAAAATATTATTAGAATAAAAAGATGCATAAAGGAGAAGAAGAAAATAATTAATAAGATAAATCCATTAACGTTGTAATTAACAGAATAAGAAAATTAATTAACAAAAGATTTAAATGTTTAACTAGTGTGTTATGGTAATATGAAATAAAAAAATTCAAGCTAAAGGCATTGATTGAGGAAAGAAGTAAACATGCCTGCGGCAAAACAAGCAACATGCACAAAATTAAAAACTATAAAGAATCACAGAAACAAAAAATAGGCTATAGGCTATTTATATTGGCTTAATAATGAGAAACAAATAAATAAATAAATACTGTAAATAAATAAAAAGCAAATTAATATTAAAAAAATATATATATTTATTACAAACTTTGAAATAAATACAAAAAAATATATATAAATACAAACAAATACATAAAATTCCAGCAAAACAAAAAATTAAACATAAAAAAATTATAATGAAAATAGAACCCATGTTTACTTTGAAAAATATAAATAAATATCAAGTCTCAACAACTAATATTAAATTATAAAGATGAAACAAAAAAAAAAAAAACATTCAGAAAAAAAAAAAATTAAAAAAGAAAAGAACTATGATGTGTATATAATAAATAAGCAGAGATTCATATAGACATCAAATCCTAAAAAATTATTTCAAGAGATCTAAACTAAAATGCAATACAAACCAGTCAATAATAATAAAAATTAAAAGATAGACTTGTATCTAAATAAACATAAATGAGATAAACCTGTCCATTAAAAATACTGTTAGAGAAGTTGGCATGAAAGATTTATCAATAACACTATCTACTGCTTGAGAATTAAGACTTGAACAATACCAATGAATTTCTTATATAAACTAATTACACAATGGTTAAGAAGAAAGCACTTTTTAAAAACATCTTTTACTTATACTTTGTGATATAATATTCATTTATGTTAGCTTAGAAAATGGCCTGTATCTTTATATAGTATTTAAAAGTCAATAGTTAACAAAAATAATACCCCAACCACAGAACCACAGTCTATTTATAATATTAAACTATTGCTAAAACCTAAAATGAACAATTTAAATGCGTCAAAACTTCAATCCATTTAAATTTAAATTACTTCTATAAAGTACTTTATATTAGTAGTGATAGGCACAGATTAGAAGACGGTAATGATTATGAGCAGAGTATACATGTACAAGTGATTCAAGTGGAAAGTTTGCATTTGATAATTGTGCTTGTGGGTGTACTTAAACTGGAAGGGAAAAGCATGATGTGAAAACGTCAAATTTATAAGGTACACTAGACGAGACATACAGTATATGCGACAGCCGAGGATTTGGAAGCAATAATGAAAGATTTTGTAAGACAGTAAAATTAATGGTNGAATTAGTATAAGAGTTGGTGTGGTAACTTTTAAAACATGGAATTTGTGTCTGACAAGGATGGTGGGGGGATAGTGACTTGTCTGTCCCATTATTTCAATCTTTTAATTGCTGGTTCAATTTTAACCAAATTTTATCTTTAAATATGTCACAAGATACCAGTTTGATGCCAGCTTTTATGCAGGAGTAATCTGTCCGCTTTCCAGTTCAAAATGAAAAAAAAAAAAAAAATGGCTAAAACGGTGGGGAAAAGGGACGATTCTCAAGACACAACTCTTACTGATAACACATTATTTGAGAATGTGTGTCTTTTTAATGTGGGACACATTAAAAAATGTATAATGCAATCCCTGTTTCTATATACTGTATATAGCATAATATATACAGTAGCCTATATACGGTATACAATTTATAGATTGGGTTATAAAATTGCTGAAAATTATTTTCAAATAGTAAATTTTAAGGAAAAAGTGTGCAGTGAACATGTCACAAGTTGTATCCATTTATTTTTCGGAACTTAATTAAATGCTAATAAATAGAAAATGCAGATAAGAGAAGAATTGATGAAAGATCGGTGATTAAAGATCATGCTGTTCATGAGCAAGTAACGTAATTCTAAAATGGACAATGAAAAGCAAGAGAAAGAAAATGTAGCGCACTAGAGAAAATTAAATCAAATAATTTGTAATAAACCAAATTTTAACAATACAATGTACTACTTTCATCAATCACTTGTAGACTGTTAATAAATTAGAATGTCTATTTACAGTAGGTCTATCAAATCATGTTCACATACAAGGCTAAAATAAAAATAAAAAACTGAATGCAAGATAAGGGTTAGCTGTTGAGACTTGAAATTATCTTTGTAGGCTATTAATAAATCTGTATTTACAAATAGTATGCCTGTTAATTAAAAATCAGTAGTATGGGTTTAAATACAAAAAGCTAAAGACCATGTGATATCTTTAATAATAACTTAAGTATTAGTCATAAACAAGCTGCCACATAATCACCCAATTGTGGCTAATAATATTTTAATGTACATTTGGAATATTTTTAGAAAATATTTAAAGCATAGCTTTTGTGGCTATTAGATTTTCTACTACCAATCCTGGAAAAAGATACAATTTAAAAAAAAAATAGTAAAAAAAAAAACCAAATATCAAAACGATATCAAGTAAATCTAAAGCTTATTTATTGTTAGTATATTAAACAAATATTGTGATAATATTCTTAATAAATTAAGGCTTTTTATTTAATAATAAAATTATTCTGAACATTCATTAGTCAGATGAATTTCTGTCCTCCACCTTTTAAATTTGATGATTTTTGGCAATCTTTTAATTGTTTAACAATACTTTTCTTCAATATTACCGTACTATAAAATAAAAATACATCAACAATGAAAAGAACTTAATTTTTGTATATAGTTCAATCTTTTTTATTTTTTAGTATTTACAACAATTTAATTTCTAGCTTTTTAAAAATCCCCATCTCCAATCTTTTAAAATTATCAAATTAAAAGAATTTTCTTTGCTAAATACAAAAGCTACTTTATATAGCCTATATAAAAAAACAACACAAATTAAAACAATAAAAAGGAAAATAAACGGTATAGAAATAAAATTCTGATGTTTGTTAAATATATTAAATAAAAGATAAATTAAAAGGCAAACTATAACTATGAAAACAAAGAAATGAGAGAGAATGCACATATATGACATTTGAAGATCTAAAAATCAAGATAAATGAGCAAAAATAGGAAAGTTTTTTTTAAAAAAAAAAAAAAAAAACACAGATTTTGTATATTTTAAGTCCTAATAATCATTAATGCCATTTGGTTATTCTCAAAACCTAAGCCCATATTTCAAAAAAGTTTATAATAATTTTGAGGGTGTCACAATGTTCATTATGAGAAATGCGTATGAGTACTGAAAGATAAATAATTCAGAGATATGGCAGATAAGAAAAATGAAGTTATGGATGATTTATGTTTACTGAAACTGAAAATTTAAAAAAAAAAAGTCGTCTACAGTACCGAAAATAATTTAGTGCAAAGGAAATATATTAATCTTACACTTTTAATTTCATATAAGATGCATATATACCAGTGAAGGTGAATAATAAACAACAATTGGTTCTAAATAATCTTTAATTACAAAAATATGTTTTGATTTAAAACCTGTCATTAAAGGTTAAAACATTATGAATATTTTATTTATATTTTTCTACTACTGTTTAAATCAAAATAATAAAAAATCTGCTGATTGCATGCAATTTATGTAAATAGTATGGGTGAAATTAGTAAGGGTAGAAGGGATGTTATAATTATAAAATGCCATAATGTCTGTAGGGAGGATTTGCCCATCTCCTATCTGCGCAACAATGTAGATATTTTGATAAAGCAAAAAGGTTCGGGTCCTATATGTTTCAAGTGTAAAACCAAGGGCCACTTCGCAAGGCAGTGTGAATTGAAATTATGTGCTGGTTGTAAAAAATTCCAAGGAAAGTCTCATAAATGTGCGAATACATATGCCTCTAAACTTAATGTTGATCAAAAAATCCTTGATGCCTTGGTTCTTGATGATATTATTAAGAGGAAAGGTCTCTTTTTTGGGGACCAAATGGATATTTTTGTGGAAGAGGTTTCTTGTGTTGGGAATGGAAGTGAAGAGAGTATTCCTCTGGTCAATGATAAAAGTGATGTGAAAATAAGTGAACTTAATTATGGTGCTGTCTATGGTGATTGTTCTAAACATACTCGTGAGCAAGATAATTCTGATGATGATTTTTCATCTTTGGGGGGGAAAAATAAAAGACATAAATCTAGCCTACTTCGGAGTACACCTAATTTGTAATTTATTTTATGATGGTCTACTACTGGCTTCTATAAATATAAAAGGTATGAATTCTAAATTTAAAACTAACAATGTTATGCGATACTTGATGAGGCATGATGTTGATGTGGTGAATTTTCAGGAGACCAGGCTGAAAAAAAATTCAGAAAATAGGCAGTTTAAGAATTTTATCAAGTATTATGATCTTATTATTGGTTCGTCTCCTTCTGGGAGAGGGGGCGTTTTGACTGCTGTGNGAAAAAATGGAGGTGCCATTGTGATAAAACCTATTTTTGTTTCGGACAGACTCATTCTTTCTTCTCTGGTTGTCGCTGGTCAATCCATAATTCTGGCTAATATTTATGGATTCAACCAAATGGCTGTAAATCGTCGCCTTATACAAGATATGATTGACAGATTAGATTTCTTCCATTGTCCGATTATTATCAACGGAGATTTCAACTATCATGAAATTAAGAATTTGCGGTTGTTTAATAGTTTTTAGTTAAAAAAAAAACCTGATTGATGTTGCAGTGGTTAATCGAAAACATAATGAAGCCACCTTTGTTAATAACAGGTCGTCTTCTGTTATTGATTATGTGTTTGCTAATGCCATCTTTGCTTTCCAGTCTACCTTTCATTTGTTGACTGTTGACATGTCGGATCATAGGTTAATTGTGTGTTCTTTTCCTTTAAATATTGTCAGTGGAATTCGTCTACCTATTGGTTCGATCGATAAAAAAAGGTGTCTTGGTAACATCCCTCCAGATTTTAAATTTGGCTATAATGATTATTCGGAAATTTATTGCATTATGCTTTTTACTACTCTGCCTCTTTTGATCAAATTTAATCAATACAAAAGTGCTAAGGATCAAGTTCTTCAATATTTGTCTAGAAGAGCTGGTGGTTATGTCTTTAATAGAAATAGGGAAATAAATGATATTCAGAGCCAATTATCTTCGCATCAAGTTGGATCGTTATCTGATTTTCATGCTATTGATGTTTTAAGAAAGAGGCTGACTTTTTTAAAAGCTATGAGGGACAAGGTCTTATCCTTTATTTTTTATTCCTCGACGTTCATAAATCAAGTGGATGGGCCTGAGAAGTTGGCAAAAATTGGTTTGTTTCCAAAAAGCCTGCTTCATGTGTTAATATGATTAAGTCGGATAATGGGACATATTATTTTGATGATGCGTTCGGGGCTATATGGAAGTATTTCTATGACATTTTCTCGACGGGTCCTTACTTGGTGTCAAGTTCTTGGATAAAGGAGGTGTTTTGTGCTGCTACTCATATGCCTGAGTTTGATTTGACCGTTGATAAGGAAATGATGGTAGCTGCTTTAGCCAAGTGTAAACCTCATGCTGCGTCTGGTCCTGATGGCATTTCTGTGTCTTTGATGTATAGATTTTCTCACCTATGGTTTCCATTGTTGATTCGTCTCTTTAATAAGCTCCTGAGCAGATTGTTCTTTAAACATCCTATTTTTGAGGCCTTTTTGGTGTTGAAGGTTAAATGTAAACCTGCAAACTTATGTGATTCTCCTACTCTGGATTCTCTTCGTCCAATTGGTTTGTCCAATCTGGATGCTAAATTGTATCTGAATGTTAAAGATATTATTTCTGATTCAATGTGCGAGGCTCAATACGGAGCCCCGGGTCGTTCTATTCATAATGCGGTCTCCTTGTTTTTAATGTCTCTTGCACATGTTAGAGCGAATAAAAAGGAGTATAAAGAATGTCTGTTTATTTTTTGCGATATCAAGGGTGCATTTGATTCTGTGTTGCATCGGTTTTTAATTTCTAGAATCCTTGATTTGTTTGGTAGATCCAGTATTTCTATGGGTCTTATTAATTATCTTTCTAATAAGGCTGTCTCCCTAAAAATTGGAAGGGACATGTTTAGACCTATTCAGGTCAATGTGGAGTGATCCAGGGCTCCGTATTATCCTCTTTACTTTTCTGTTTGTATATTGATCCATTATTTAGAAAAATTATTAATGTGGGTGGGGGTATTAAGCTTTCTCGTTTAGGTTTTGGGTTACTCTTATCGGATATATTGATGACTTTGTCATTATTGTTAAAAATCGGGACTATCTGAGGAAAGTGATTAGTATTATAGATCAATTTGGTAGAGAAACCGGGACAATACTAAATAGGAATAAATCTGTTATTTATAACACGCATGGGCAGTGTGTTGTTGTGGGTCTTGGTGCTGCTCCCCCTTCTAAATTTTTGGGGGTGCCATTTCCGTTTATTGGTCCAGGTGCTGTTAGAGTTATTTCTTATAGATGTATCCAAATTGCTCAGGATATTTTTGATCAGCTAAAGTACCATGTTTTGTCTATCTGGCAAAAAATACAAATTATCAATATTTATGTGATTTCTAAATTTATTTATTTGTTGTACCATTTTACCCTTCTGAAAGGAACTGTAAAAAAATTGACCATTATGTTTAATCGTTTTATTTGGTGTAATAGGACTCCTATGGCCAACAGTGTTGCCTACTTGCCGATTAATATGGGTGGTTTGGGGATTAATGCTGTTGCTGGAAAAAATATTGTATCTCTGTATAATAATGCATTGTTGTTTCTTAATATGGCGATTCAGAGAGGTTGGGCTTTGGAGTTCGAGCCTACGGATACTCCTCCCCCTCTCGGGGTGTGGAATCCCTCGCTGATCCTTAAATTGTTACCAAAATCTGCCTCTATTTATAATGCGTTAAATATATTCTTTGAGGTAATAGACACATATGGTTTAGAATTGCATGGTAAATTAACCTATACAATGTTCATTACTATCAGTTCTCAAATTGTTATTAATGACTCCTTTTTATTTCTTATGCAGATCCGAAAACTTAAGCAGTGGAAGTTAGCTAGGCCCTCTGTTATTAATTTTGTAATCAAATTATATTTTTATGTATTACCCACCTCTAAATTTTTGATTATGCGTTATCATATGTTATTTTCTAACGATTGTGTCCATATTTTAGTGCAACCAGGCGTTGGTTTATGATCAGGTTTGGTCTAAAAAGTTTGCCTATAAATGTGCTCCAATTTTTTGAGTTACTTTCTTCTCAGAGGGGTAAGTTTATGTTTGTTATTTATTTATATTTTACTATATGGAAGATTAGATGCCAATTTGTTTTTGGGGGTGAGTCTTTGGACCCGATCCCTACTTTGCAAAGGTTTATTTATGTGGAATATTTCCACGATTTAAAATATTGTTCATATAATAATTTGGTTCGTAAATGGAGTCAAATTCCTTCTAATCTTGATATTTATGTATTTCTGGATTATATTGGTGGAGCTAGTAGTAGAGTCTAATAAATGGCAACTGGTTTCAGTTGTGAAATATAAAAAAAATGCCATAATGTAATAAGGTATGTACAGTATGTAGTTAAAATTAGAAAAAAACCGAAAATGTAGCTAATCATTAAAAAAAAGGGGGGAACGAAAGTGTAAGGTAGCCATATTGGCATAAGCGATTGATTTATAAAACTTAGCACTATTGTTATTGACTCCATGATGATTTCAATTCTATACTTAAAATGCACAGGTTGAATAAGTGTTAGTGTTGAGATGTGAAAATTAATGTGTCGTAATGGTATAGTAGCTAATGGTGATGCAATTATCACCAGTGCACTGCAAGATTTTTAGAAGCTTTGGTTTGTGTGATAGCTTCTATCCGGATACTTTGTGAATGTAATGGAGTGATGAAAGGACTTGCTGTGTGAAATCTCGTTAAATGTATGGGCAAATAAGTGTCCAAAAGTGAGTAAAGTGCTTTGTGAATTGTTAAATGTTAAAACTGATACTTAGTGAACTTCAGGATATAGCTATTATTGTAATTGAATTTGTAAATTATGATTATTGCCATTCTTTGAACTGATGCCTCGTGATACCAACGAGACAGATTGTATATAGTTTTGTGAAACATAATCAACATAACATAATAAATCCAATGCTAAAGATAGGATTAACCCTAAATTACTTCAGTTTTGATATTGTATAGTACTTTAAACAATTCTAACATGATTTGTCCCAACAAGATGACAAAATTCTGGGCTTTGCGGAGAACAATAGAACTAGCATAATCAAATTAAATAGTAATAATTACCATCTATGGTGCTTTGGAGCCGAAATGCTTTAATCGAAGGAAGATATGTAGGAGACAGTGATATCAGAGAAGCCTGATAAAACGCAGGGTAGTGGATCAAAAAGGACAACAGCACAGAGCGACAATATCATTATCTGTGGAAACTGGCTTTCATAATATAAGTAGTTGCACTTCCTCCAAAGAAATGTTGACTAGAATAAAAACTCATTTTGAGGGAGCAAGCTACTCCAGTAGAATTTTCCTAAAAAGGAAACTATACACAACCAAGCTAGAGAAAAATGACGAGGGATACAAAAACCAAATATTGGGAATTGTGAAGCGATTGAGACTGGCAGGTGAGGTGATAACAGATTATGAAATTATTTAAATGATGCTGTATGGTTTAAATTAAGAATATGACTGTTTAATTATGGCCATAAAAGGAAAGAACGAAGAAGACATCAGGTTGTAAGATTCAAAATTTAAATTGATAAAAGCAAAAGGAAAGATGATAAACACGGTCTGCTTATTGGACATCAGCAAGTTATGATGGCAAGCCAAAATAAATCTGAAAAGATGGAACAAAGACGGCCAAGGTTGTGCTGCAAATGTAGGTCTCCAGGACATAGGATAAACTGCCCCAGGATTAGAAATTACAACAAAAGAAGTGAAGGAATAGAAATGAATAATACCAGGAGAGCATACACCAGTAGCGAAACAAATTACCACGTTGGAGTCGAAGTAAAATCTGAAGAAATAAGTGAAATACTATTCTTATATATCCATATCTGAACATGATACAGAGACAATGCCAAAACTTAATATATGGATATTGCACTCTAGCACCACTACGCACACACATGTGAAGTAATATTGAATTGATAGATGAATATGTGATTTATAAATGTAGGAAAAATGTAATTTTTGCAAATGGAGATAGATCTGAGGCATGTGGTAAAGGGGGAACTTAACTATATTACTAATAATGACAAATGTATAAAAAGGATAGCTTTAGAAAGGTAATTCATGTGCCCAATATTATAGATAATCTGCTGACGGTACCAGAATTGTGTAATGTGGGATTTGATGTGATTTTTAAAGACAATATATGTGAAATACTGAGCAACAACAATGTAGTATTGTCAGGATTAAACAATTATGAAGTATATTAAGTGTTAGGCTACTTGAAAAAACCCCAGCAAACATAGTTTTGGCAGCATGTATACATTAATGGAACGCCAGAATGGGTCACAGGGGATTGAATGGAATACAAAGACTGAACAAAATATGTGATATAAAAGGATTGGAAATAGGTAAATGCACACATACAGATAATTTCAATATACAATTTATCTTACGTAACAAAACAGCCAAAAACCATGTGAAAAATCATGATATAAAATTAGGAGGAGCTTTTCTCCTTATTGCATTCAGATTTGTACGGGCTTATAGTTCCAAAATCAATGGGAGGGGTAACTATTTTGTAATCTATTCCCAATACTGCTACTTGAAAGTGATTAAAAAAAGGGATACTTCCCCAGTTATAAAGAATTTCATTGACCACTATTTTAATAAATTCAAGTATCATCTGCAATTCCTGAGCAATGACTGTGGAGGAAAATATGTTGGGTATAACTTGAATAATTATCTGAAAGATTGTCAGAACGTTATCAACAGACCATCATAACCATGACTAAAGCTATTCTTAATTATCACAATCTGGACAAGAAACTGGTGACAGCTCATTTGTAAATAAATTGGTGCACTTATATGCATAAGAGACCACATAAGTGTGGACTGGAAAACTACAACACGTAAATCACCTTAGAGTAATTGGAAGTATTAGATTCCCAAACAATTAGAAGTAAACCTTCAGATAATGGCAAAGAAGGCATATTATTGGGATATGGGGATACGGTTAAAGGATTTTAGATATAGAGTTTGATAAGACTGTGTATTCAAGAGGAGTTCAATTTAATGAGATATTCTTACTGTAGTAAAAAGGTTAAGGAGAATAGTGAAGAGCTAGAGCTATTTTTCTGTTGAGTAAGCAAAGTGACAATATAAAAGAGATTGATGAAAAACCTGGGAGATTCAGCAGAATCAACATCGGTAAGAAACCACTTAGATATGAGGAATAATGAAGAAAGAAATCACTGTAAATGATATTAGTGACATATAGGGGGAGGGGGGTATAATTATAAAATGTCATAATGAAAAACTTATGTATGAGTAGCTAAAGTTAGAAAAACATAAATTGTAATCATTAAAAAAAAGGGGTCCAAAGGTGTAAGGTAGCCATATTGGCATAAGCACTAATTATTGTTATTGACTGCATAGATGATTTGCAATTGTATACTTAAAATGCAAGATTGAATAAGTTTTAGTGTTGAGATATGAAAATTTTAAATGTGTCGTAATGGCATAGTAGCTAACGGTGATGTAATTATCACTAGGGCACTGCAAGATTTTTAGAAGTTTTGCTTTGTAGGATAGCTGCTATCCGGGTACTTAATGAATAATGGAGTGCTGAATTGATTTGCTGCGTGGGATTTAGTTAAATGTATAGACGAATAAGTGTCCAACAGTGAGTAAAGTTCTTTGTGAATTGTTAAATAATAAAATAATAAAATTAATGTTTAGTGAACTTGAGGATATAGTTATTATTGTAAATGCATTTGAAAATTGTAATGACTAACATCATCCTTTGAACCGATGCCTCGTGATACCGACGAGACAGATTGTATATAGTTTTGTGAAACATAATAAACATAATATAATAAATACATTGCTAAAGATGGGATTAACCCTAAATTACTTCAGTGTGATATTTTATAGTAGGCTACTTTGAACAATTCTAACAAGGGGACTCATTTATCCAAGTTTAATGAGAAGGGGATGTCCCCACAAGCACACAATTATTACATCATTAATAAAAATATACAGTATGTTTTCCTCCTTCTAAACAAAGATGGTAAAATTTTTCTAGTAAATCATAATACAAATTTTTTTTTTTTTTTGTAAATGGAATTTTTCTTATTTTCATCAATGGATAAAAACAATGGATAATATTATACACTGTTATTGGACAAAAGGTTGGTATCGTATATTTAAAAATTAGATCTTGGGTCTGATCTCACAATTATATTATCTAATGTAAAATCTTGGTCCAGGTTGCTATACTATCCCACTATTCTGCAAACAGATATTACTTATCTCAGACTAAAGTGCAATTAAGAAGAAAATTTAAGATTTGGGTAATATCTAAAGATAAAAGTCTGAATTCTGAGTATTTTTCATCAAACTGGATTTTCCACCTTTATCAGATAGGGAAACATTTGAACATTTTGGCCTTAAAAAATGATACTTGCTGTAGATGCAAATAGTGAAGTGTTTGATAGTACTGATATAAAGTACAGTGATGTTTCTTCCCCTCCCCCCCCCCCCCACACACACACTATTTTCCCAAACTAAAGAGCATACTAAAAAATAATCAGTTAAATTTATTAATAATTTAAGTTAATTAATCAGTAAAATAATTAATCTACTAGAACTTTAATAATGTGATATTTCACTTAATTTTATTTGTCCAATCCTGATTAAGATTTTTTGTCTAGGCTGAGCAGGATTGTCAGTATAGTAACAAAGTCCCACAAAAAAAAATCCCCACTCCTCAAATCGTAAATTAAAAAAATAAAATAAAAATATCAAACAGGCTTTAATCCCAATGTCAAGAAACATTTTGTTTTAAATCTCAAGAAAGTCTACAAATAATGCTGAGGATTCTCTGATGGTGAGTTTGTGGTGAAATGAGGATGATTAAAACTTAACAATGATTTTGTTTAGCAATGTGATTATTAGAGACAAATTATCCAATGATGACTAAATTATTGTTACCAGATATACACACATGGGTGTTCTAGTTTTATTAAGTAGCCTCTGATTTAAAAAAACCCATGTTATCGTATTTTTGCTAATAAGAAAGTAACAATAAAAGT
The DNA here is from genome assembly GCA_003024985.2 of Euperipatoides rowelli. Lineage (NCBI taxonomy): Eukaryota > Metazoa > Onychophora > Udeonychophora > Euonychophora > Peripatopsidae > Euperipatoides > Euperipatoides rowelli. The sequence continues at coordinate 9,209 of PXIH01S0004442.1, read as the reverse complement.
TGTTCAAAATTTATTTTATTACCTAATGACTGAAATGATTTTGCAAATCAGAGTTGTTTTGTTATACTATAAATTGGTTTGAATTCATAGTCCCTTCTATATATCAGATATTTAATTGTTTGACATCCCTTGTTTAAGGCTAGATTGAAAAAAATGGTAAGCATAATATCCCCTGAACTTGCATGTGCAATTTTAGGTTTAAATGTGCTTTTGTGGACTAGTCACAAAAATAAATTATTATTTGAATATATTGTTCCATATATCGAATGTTTTATAAATATCTAATTATAAAATATTAGCCGAAAAGCCCATTCTAATTTGAAATAGAATGGGCCCTAGTTATCCTCTCCGCCACCCTCTTCCCCCACAACCTCATGTAATAGCCCTCNCCTAACCCTTCTCCCCCCCCCCCTACCACCTCTGCCTATTTACTGTTTCGCAAACAAAAAATCGATATTCGCTGAAAAGCCCATTTTAAATTGAAATATAAAATACAACTGGCCCTAGTTATCCCCTTACCCCGCACACCCCCTCTTATACCACCCAACCCACCCCCCACACCTTCTCTGCCCATTTATTCTTTTACAAACTCCTAATGAATAAAAATCTCTCAATTTTTCGATACATTTAAAAGGAAAAAAATAGTTCCTTAATAATAATTATGCTTATTATAACACACAGTATCATATCCTATTATTTAAGAAGAAGAAATTCAAAGAGTAAAGTGACTCACATGCATAGACGTCATGCATCAAGATTCTTTATTTTTATCGATTTACAACAATAAAGTTGCACATGCTCAGTTTTAAAAAGGTGAGGAAACCTTTAGTCAATTATATATTAAGATTACTGTAAACATTATTTATAACAATAAATTATTATAAGAAATGTATAAAGTAAATTATAAAAAAAAGTAATAAAGAAACTGCTGCTTCTTCATCAATAATTAAACTTTTTTTTTAAAAAAAATCTTTTGAAATATCAAATTTGCTGCATTCTCTCTCTCTCTATTGGCATAGTTTCTTTTGTATTTTTTTTTTTTTTATTTAATTTATAAAATGATCATGATAATAATAAGAGAGTTCTAGAAGACTCGTCTTATCAACACTTCTTTTTTCTATCCAAGATGGAGAATATCTGGTGAATTTAATGTTCAACAAAATACAAAACAATAAACATTTCAATGAACAGTATGGTTTCAAATACTACACTTAGCCTTCTATATTATTTGCGGTATTAGGTATAGTAACTTCTGAAAATAATATAATTAGCAGCATCACAGTTTTTTTTTTTCAGTATTGAGACTAAGGCAGTGGCATGATTTTAATGAGTAGCTTGCTACAGCTTAAAAAATAAAGCAATTGTTACCATTATTTTTAATTTATCTTCATCCATATGAGATTCTGAATTTTCAGTATTTCTACCATTAGGGATGTAAATGACCACATGATATCTGTGTGGTTCAATAAATATTGCACAGTATTTATGGATTTGTGATGAAAAATTGAGGCTACTGAAACAAATGAAACTTTTGAAGTTTAAAACACTTTATTTGGCACTTTATTAAGAAGTTTAAATGTAGTTCAGCTACTTTCATGAAAAATGTAAATTTTTATTTTTTTATTAAGCAGCAGCAAAGTACTTAGTTCAGCTACTTTATCAGACCAACTAGCAGTAGCTATAGCCCTGCTATTTTTAAAAATGGTACTTTACCAACCCCGATTAATCAAATACATTTACCTGAATATCAACTTTTAATATTAAAGGTAAAATGAAATGGATTATTTTTAAAAATTTTATTATTTATTTTCAAAATTACTAAAAAAAAAAATCCATTAAAAATTAAAAATGCATAAAAAAAAAGTTATTTGAAGATAAAATTAAGAATATTACTATCCTCCGTCTGAGATTACAAAAAAAAAAAGGTTTCAATTTTTCTTTTTTTTTTGGATCCAAGATTATTTTGATGAGGAAAGAGAGCCTTCTTAGTTTTTTTTTCTTTCTGTACTTTAACAAGAAAACCATTTGCCAGAAATGTTTTTTTTTTTACAAACTTTTATGAAACCTTTTTTGGATAATAAAATTGAAAGAAAAAAAAAAATTTGGGCTTATTGAATTGACAAATTCAAATTATGAGACAGGTATTGGTTTGAAACACAACTATAAAAATAATTTTTTTTTTATTAAACATTGTTATTTATCCCATCCACCTTAAATTATTATTTTGTAATAGTATTCTTAGTATTTGTCTCTAAAAGTTTTAGATGATTACATTAAGAGTTTGTGCTTTGAATAGAACCATAACAGATCAGAGTTTAAACTTTAAACTTGTAGAAATAGAATGTCTCAATACTACATTGGACTATTGGCATTAATTAGGAAATTGTAGAACTACAATTGGATTTCTTTCGAGACTCAAGTAATGAAGTAATTATAAAAGTACGATTTATATAGCTATTAAGAGTTTAATGCTTTTAAGAAAAGTCTCCATTAAATTTTTCTTAATGACTCTCCGCCCCCTACCCCAACATGTACACTTGAACTTAGTAAAACTGAAATAAATATAAAATAATTTAAAAAAAAATATTAAAATCTCGTATGAAGTTACTTCCATCTCTTTCATATACCTGACTAAATTCCCACAAATGACATAA
>PXIH01S0004441.1:31338-43377 GCA_003024985.2 Euperipatoides rowelli | reverse complement strand
CATATCTTAATTTTATTAGTGTAGTTGACCCCCACTCAACTGCATTCTGTTACTCTAAATTAAATAGTATTATGACAAGTTAGTGTCTTAATATAAAAAAATTTTATTTGTCTAAAAATGAGAATGATTTTTATACCTCTTTAATTATCTTTTATTTTATTTCTTTACTATTGGTTATCTTGTCTGTGTCAATGTTCCCGTTGGAATTGAACTGAAATTTAATTGTCTTTTTGATCGTGTTTACTTTTATTTCTAATTTGTACTTGTTGTTTGATTATTTTTATATCTTTAAATTAATTATATTTTGCATAAGTGGTTTCTGTGCCTTATTATGATTCAGGTTGTATGGATTGCTTTATGTCAGTATAATTCTTTTGATTATATAAACTGCAACTGTATCAAAATTATCTAAGACCTTTTTTAATTTGTGATTGTTTGAGATTGGCGTATTGACATGCAGTCTGCTCTCTTACCTTCTGCACCTCCTTTTTAACCATATCGACCCTTGACATTAACAGCGCTATATAAAGCTTGGTACNAAAAACTCAACCAACACACACCATTCCTAACACATGAAATTGCAGCAAGAATAACATTAAAACTGGTCTGGTTCAAATTTTACCAAAAACATTAAAAATACTACAATCTCACCAGGAAGGGGAAACAACACTTGCCAATCTCTTTTCACCATAAATCATGGCTAGTATCAAATGTTCCAATATCTAATCATAGCCCATCAATTATCACCTGTCAAAGATAATTGAAGTCACGACTATGATTAGATAACCACTAACTATAAATTTCAGATATAAAACACATTTCAAAATATAAAATAAAATACTTCACAAGTCAAATATAATTGTAAAAGCAAACTTTATTGAAGTTGTTTCTAATGTTTGTGCCATGCCGATAATGTAATCTAGTGTGAATGTATGTTTATGCCATATTTCTAACGCACCAGAACTACTTGCTTCAGCACTCTTCGAGAAGCGTGAAACCCACAAGTAGTGGCCACAGGGAGGTGATATGCTGTACCTACTTTTAATGACATTTCTCTATTTCTAACTAGTGTAACATAGAAATCTAACCTGACTAAAATAATAGAAGACAGGTGATTCCCTACTACTTAATGCAACTAGATAATGTGACTTAAAGCTAACTTAGGAAATGTACATGTTCTTGACAGCATCTAAAATAAAAAAACATCCTACACTAGTTTGGAACATATCACACGAGATTGACTGAGACTACAGTTATGCCAGCTTAAATGAATAAACTGACACCTCATCAGAGATCTGGAGATACAGATCTCTCGTACAGCCTATCGCATGTATTTAAGATTAAAAACATTTCAAATTAAAAGAAATTATACTCTAAAGATATTAGCAAGATTAAAAGAACATATAAAAAATTATCTAAATTTTGAATGGACACCCCTACACTCACGTATGTCTGACACCAAATTAAAGTTGCTCGCACCATTTTTAAATTTCTAGCAAATCATATTTAAGTTTATTATGGTCCTTTGACCGGAATGAAACATAATTAAATTTTAATAATTTTAGAAAGAAATATACCTTTAAACTGCCATGTGAATTTAGCATGAACATCCACAATAATGATTTGCATACATATCAAATAAAAAATCAATTAAATACAATAATAATAAAGTGCTTGGTCTATTAATCTAAACTAACTAAATTTGCCGTTTTAAATAATTTAAGCGCCAGCGCAATTAGTTCAGGTGAGCTTAAATGTCTATGGAAAAAGTTAATTTTCACTCAGATTAGAAATATGAAATCAAATTTTCATGTAATGACTTACTCAATTTATCGATGTTAATTTTGGCTAATAGGTCCTCTTCTGTAATTAAGCATGATTTTGAATCCTTGAATTAGAAATTTTGAAATACCTTAATACTGTAGATTTTGCTTCCGTGCTTCTTTGCCTTAACCTTCTTAAGACCAGCACAAACCATCGGTCTACTGCTTCTTGACTGCAAGGCTCTTCTCTCTTCTAAGATTTCTTCAGTTTCTTTATACAGTATACTTCATTATTTCTTCATAGTGATTCTTCATGATTGAAAGGTGATGATTACTGATAATATAATAATATGATGATAAGATAGATTTATAATAAGATATGATTTCTGAGTGATATAGTTTATATACTCGTCAAGTGTTAAATCGAAGTACACATAAGATTATCCTCAGTTTATCACACATTGTTATTGTTAAACAGAATTGGGGATCATAATAGGCCAAGTATAAATGAGTGCAAGTAGTCCATATTCTTCACTTAAGCGTCATTTAAAAATGGTAATGTTGAGCGCCAAAAGCTACCTTCTGTGAATGTTCGATTTCTCCCATGAGTCACCAATGCACGCAATAATTTTATAAAAACAATGCTGCTGAGCACAGCAATAAAACAATAGGTTCCGAGTCTTACTGTTATAAATCAGCAGGTGTAAATAACAACAATAGCAAAAAGTCTGAAACTGCATTCTTGAACAAATATTAACAATAGATAGGGATTATCCACAGTTGGAAAGTTTATACTGTTCCTATTTTAACAACATGTTTAAATACCTGGAATTCAAATATCCAAATTAATATACAGTATCTTTACTATTTAAAATTACGGCATTCAGAAAATTAAAAATAAATAAAATCTAACTAACTAATGACCACTAAATAAAATAAAAATAAATATTAAAATTATAACAAACTAACTTTGACCATTAGCACAAATTAAATAAAACCAATAATATACATATAAAAGCATTAAAAATTAGTAATACAATATTAATCAAAAATATTATTTGATCAATTTAAAAGATGGTAAAAATTACATCGTATGCTGCTCGCCTCCACTAATTATCTTTCTGCAGATTATACACGTTGTTACTAGGATTAAACAGGTAAAAGTATTCCACACCTTTTACCTGGAGATAGAAAAATGCAGATTGACAACAGCGAGGGAGAACAACAAACTAAATGCAAAACTGTCCCATTCACAATTAAATGCTCGAATAAAAATAAAATCAAGGAAAGTATAATAAACAGTATTTATAATTTAATGAATTAAGTTTGACAAGTATAAAAATGAAACATTGAAATAAAATCTTATACTACTTCTTCATACTGTTGTACGACCAGTGATAAGCAAGCATAAAACACATTGCAAAACTACAAGTGACACATGTCAAAAATAAATAAAATATANTAAAAATAAAATACAATATTTTGATCTATTTAAAAGATAGTAGGAATTACATCGTATGTTGCTCGCCTCCGCTAATTATCTTTCTGCAGATTATATGCGCTGTTGCTAGGATTAAACAAGTAAACTAATTCCACAACTTTTACTTCTAGAGAGAAAAATGCAGATTGACAGTAGCGATGGATAAGAAAATGCAAAACTGTTCCACTTACAAATCAAATACTTAAACAAAAATAAAATAAGGAAAAATAATATACAGTATTTATAATTTCATGAATAAGTTTAACAAGCATAAAAAATGAAGTATTGAAATTAACTCTTATACTACTTCTTCAAACCGTTGTACGACCAGTAAGCATAAAGTATATTGCAAAACTACAAATGACACATGTCAAAAATAAATCAAAATAAAATAAATAAAAAAGCAATTTGTACAATTCACGTAAGATAAATTCAGAACAAATTAATTCACATCTAAATGTAAAACATAAATTAATACGCAGGCAAAAGTAAAAGAGAAATAAATTAAAATAAATTAAAATAATGTACAGTAACTCTCACTATAAGAAAAATTATTAAAATATGATTGACGGGATTAGCGGAATACTTTAATGTGGGTCAAAGTATTAAAATAAAATTAAATGACTTAAAATAAAAATTAGGTTAATTGAAATAATTAACTTTAGGAAATTGAAACTCAATTTACTATAATACATTCAAATAACCTTGAGGGAATTTAACTCCTTTACCCCGTTTGAGAATGTTGAGATAAAAGGTCAGAGGTTAATTCTATTACTTTGAAAATTTCAAAAATAAAAACAACCTGAGGTCACTCAGTCAAGTGCAACACATATGACCGAAAAAAGGCATCACTCTTCCTGAGTGCAACAAGCAATAGCACAATCTTTCTCTTCACTAAATTTGTCATTCAACAGCTCTCTAGGGAAATATCCCTTTAATTTGTTAGCATGTACCATTCTTTCTACAACCCCTACATCAGTGTCTTGGATGCAGTAATTTACCATCCCGTATCTACCTATCACTCTATAAGGTTCCTTGTAACCTGGCTTGAGTTTCTGTTCTTTGCTGTGTAACTCGTAGGATCTAAACATAACACCTGATCTCCTGGTTGAAATTCGGTCAATTTCTCCAGCCTATTTCTGGGTTCACAGTTTACTTTGGAGGATTTAGTGAGGCACTCTCTTACTTTCACTCTAGCTTCTTCCATTCCTTCATACATTCTGGCTATATCATATCTGCAAAAATCATCATCACCACCGGGTTCAATGACCGGCACTCTAGGGTTAATCTGGTCAAACCCATAGAATATGAAGAAAGGCCTTTCACAAGTGCTTCTATGGACAGAATTATTAAGGATATGTATTACAAATGGCAAATATCTCTTCCATTTAGAGAATTGTTCATTACATATCTTGGAAAGTACACTTAGGATCTTCATGTTAACCCTTACAGTTACACCATTGGACTGCGGATTTTAACGAGTGGTATAGATGCCCTTTATTCCTAATGCCTTATGGACAGCTCTCAATATGTTTCCTGTGAATTGATCACCGTGATCGGATATTATCTCAACTGAAGCACCATATTTAGTCAATACATTGTTGACATAATCATTGGCTATGGTCTCAGCATCAATGTTCTTTATAGATGAAGCAAAGGTCATACGGCTTAGGTGGTCGACTCACACAACTATGTACTTATTCCTTTGAGGAGTCAAAGAAAATGGACCTTGCAGATCAACCGATATCCTCTCCATAGGGGTTGTGGGGGGTTTCACAGATTGGAATGGCACTCATCTTCTGACCACCCTCCTCTTCTGGCATATGTCACATGATTCAACAAACCTATGCATGTCTGCCCTCATACTCTCCCATGTAAACAGTAATCTGAGTTTCCAGGCTGTAATATGGGTAGACAGATGACCCCCCCCCCCCACATGCCATCATGGTAAGAAGGAATCAGCTCACTATATAAAGCAACAGGGGTCACAATTCGGTACTTCCATCCATGTAGTCTTTCAGTATGATTCTCCTAAGCAATACACCTTCATGGTCAATCATAAATTCACCCAACTCATCACAACATTTTTTTAAATTCTCAATCACTTTCACACGCCAACTGTTTCGGGACTGTTCTTCCCGAATTTTCTCAGTAGTTATGGTGCTTTGGAGTTGACCAGCAGCTACAGTATTAGATGGAATCTCTTTGCTATGGGCTCTTGAGAGCCAATCAGCCACAAAATTGAATTTGCCTGGTTGGTACTCAATTAGTATGTTGTGATCCTGTACTTGCAACAACCATCTCACAAGGCACAGCTTCATGTCTTTGATTTTGAATATATGAGCAAGAGGACGAAGATCAGTCTGAAATAATATGCGGTATCCATAGGTCAAGTATTTAAATTGTCCAAGGGCATAAACTATTGCTAGTGCTTCTCTTTCGATAGCAGAGTAATGTGTTTCAGCCTGATTCAGAATTTCCTGCAGCAAAAAGCCACAGGATGTATCATACCATGATCATCTGTCTGTTCTAATACCGCTCCTATCCCAATAACACTGGCATCCATCTTGACAATAAAGTCCTTGCTGAAATCAGGATATTGTAGCAATGGTGCCTTGGTCAGTAATTCTTTTAACTTTTCAAATGCTTCACAAGCAGCATCAAACCAACAAGCTTTAATGTCACTTTCCCCTTTAGCAAAAGGTATAGAGGATCAGCAACTTCAGTTATACTAGTAATGAATTGCCTATAAAAGTTTACAGTTCCCAAAAAGCTACACACTTGCTTGACAGTTGTGGGACGCTCAAAATTCCTTACCACCTCCATGTTCTCGACCGTGGGCCTGAAACCATCCTGATCAACTATGTGACCCAAGAACTTCAAGGATGTATGGAATAATAAACATTTAGATGGGTGCACGATCATGTTAATGTGTTTAAGAGCAACTAATACCATTTGCAGGACTTCAAGATGAGAGTCGACATCCTTGGTGTATACAATGATGTCATCCTGGAACACCATCATTAAGGGCCTCATTCATTATCTTCTGGAACCAGCCAGCGCTGGTGGACAGCCCTTGAAGAAGTCTCTCCATTTTGTATCTTCCAAACGGAGCATTGAATGCAAATCGATCTAAAACTTATTCATGTAATTTAATGTTAAAATACCCGTTGTTCAGGTCAAGGGTGGAGAACACTTTTGACCCTCCTAATTTATCAATTATTTCATTAATGTGCATTAGAGGGTATTTCAATGGTTCAACTATATGATTAATCCTTCTCAGATCCATGACCATTCTTATATCAGTGGAAGGAGCCTTCTTCTCAAGAAACATGGCAGGTGTTTTCCAGTTTTAACAGGTTTTGGATATTATCCCTGCTTTCTCAAGACCTTCTAGCTTCTCACGGACCGGATTGTACAACCTTTGAGGAATTTGATATTGGCGTTGATATATTGCGATATCAGATGTGAACTTGGGTTTATAAGGCAGGAGATTTGCACCTGTCATGTCAGCCACATTTTCTATAAGAATCTCCCTGTGTTGGTAAGAATGATTTCCAAATACTCTCATTGCTCATGGGAAAGCCGAACATCTCCCAACCATATAGATTCACTCATTTTAAACATATTTTCAACAACACCAGTCTTAACATCAATGGTATGACACCAATCCATTTTGTTCACTTCACTATTCAATGGGTGCCCGAACCTTTCCTTTGATTGAAGAAAATGTCATGACCCCATGCTCTACATCAATATCAGCTTTAATTTTGGTGAGCAAGTCATACCCCAGTATAAAATTATACTGACAGTCATCATTAAAAGTAGTTAGACAAACTTTATGTTCAAACCATCATGCAATCAGCTCTAGTACTACTAGCACATACAGGAGTGACAAGCTTGGTGACATCACATTTGACCAACCTATCCTTGGAGTTGACAAAGTTCTTATTAAGACTGGATATCTGAGCATCAGTGTTCACAAGGGCATTGATACTCCTCCCAATCAATTGTATCAAAATAATGGGTTTCTCTTTATAGTACTTATCAAATCTAATAGTGTCATGTTCAGTGGTATTATCCTTATGGCCTTGATTACTCAATGGTTGTCTCTTATAATCATCATTCCTATTTTTCTTCATATAATTCTTGGTTCTCCCTTTATGGGTTTTAACAAAGGAAGGATGGTTTAGTTTAATCCTTGTCTGTTCCAACCCGCAGTTCCATCACCTCCATTCATTACACCTCTGGCCTCCCTACCACTTCCGGTAGGTTTTATACATTGTTGACAGTTCCATTGTGTGTGTGACGATGATGCCCACACCTCCAACAAACAAAGTCATGATCTCTGTAGCTGCTCACCTAATTCCTCCGATCACTAATCAACTCATTCACTCTCAGTCTTAGCTCCTTCTTGTTCAATATTCTCCTTCCTATCTTGCATGCTATTGACCCCTTTATTACCGTTATCATATTTTTTGTCACAATCTTCTAAGCTCAATGCCAATTTAACAGCACCTTCAAAATTAGTAATATTAGCATATGATACTTCTGTTCTATACCTTTCCAATTGAACTGGTTTGTGTATCATTTTATGCTGCCTTAGATTGCTGTTTCTTGTGAAAAATTTTTCACAGTAGGTGCATTTAAACTTTTTACTTTGGTGCTGAGCTTGATGCTGACTTAAATATTCTCCTCCACATATTTCACAAATAATCATTTTGATGCTTTGATTCTAAAACTGTTTGGTGAAACTAATAATTTTCTAGTAGCTTTAGTTTGTTGCTGCTCCTTCAATTTTCTGAGTAGAAATGTGCATCTGTGGATCTCTCTTTCCTTATATAGGGGAGCCCTGACCCCATAGCAATCTAATGATTAACCAATGAAATCATTTTACTGTTGTTCACACTTTTGGGCCAATCAGCGATAACCTTATGTTTTATTAGTGATTCATGTCTAACAACCAATAAGGAAAGAGGTTTTTTTAATTACATCGAGATTAAATGACTGATTCAAATAGCATGTATGGCGGTAAATACTAAAGTTTAGTATTGTACAGGACTATATGTATTAAATTTGAACAAGATGGCCATCTTCCAGTCTGCCATTTTGAATAAATTAAAATTTTCAAAAAAAATATTTTCCAAGATGGCTCCCACCACCCATTTTTGTCCATCATGTTGTCCACATTTATATCAGCCATTTTGAATAAATTAAAAATTTAAAAAAATATTTTCCAAGATGGTCACTATCCACCATTTTGTCCACCATTTTGAATAAATTAAAAAAAAATTCCACAAATATTTTCTAAGTTTTCGCACATGTGCATTCAAGATGTCCGCCATCTTGTCCGCTATTTTGAATAAATTAAAAAAAAGATTTTCTAAGTTTTTGTGCATGCGCATCCAAGATGGCCACCAGATGACATTTTGAATAAATTAAAAAAAATTGTCAGCCATCTTGGATTTTTTGCAATGCATTATGGGTAATGTGTTCCAGAATTAAAACAATAGTACAGGAACTGAAAGTCGTCCATCTTGGATTTTACAATACATTATGGGTATGTGTTTTAGGCATTCGCCATCTTGGATTTTGCAATGCATTATGGTAATGTGTTCTAGAACCCAGACAATAGAACAGGAAGTCATTATGTCACTTCCGTTACTAAAATGTCCCTATACCTTGAAGAAATAGGAACCTGAAGTCAGCTATCTTGGATGTCATTTCCTCTTCTAGAACCTAAGACAACAGAACAGGAACTAGAAGTCACATGATCAGAACCGAAAGTGCCAGTTCATCCAGAGTGGTAAGGGCATCTATTGGAATAAGAGGAACAGGAAGTTGGCCATCTTATATTTTTGCAATGCATGATGGGAGGTCTTCCAGAACCCAGACAATAGAACAGGAACAAGAAATACATCACTTCTGGTACTAAAAAGCCCCTATACCTTGTAGAAAGAGGAACCTTAAGTCAGCCATCTTGGATTTTGCAATGCATATTGGGTAATTATATATCCCATAATGCATCATAATAGGACATTATTTCTGGTAAAAACAGCCTTAAACGTATAAGAAATAGGAACCAGGTGTAGGCCATCTTGGATTTTTGACAGGAACCGGAAGTCACATGACCGGAAACCAGAAGTGTTCCATAAAGGGTTTTTTCTATCTACTATTGTATCTATAAAATATAGAATATTTACCTTATGTTGTATAGATTGCTATAATATTGTTATAGATTGCTAGATTATATTTTTATTTATTCAAACTATTTTTTTTTCTAATTAATTTATTTTAATATATTTTTTCACTCGCTTCAAAGTTGATTATGATAGTGACAAATATTCATATTTGATTCGTGCATTAAGTGTCGTCCCTGCTTTATTTACACTTTATTTTGAGCAAGGATCCAAAGTTTTCTAGCTGCCAATTGATCTTTTTTTTTAAATTGTTTAAAAGAAAATCAGTGACCATGCTTATGTAAATTTGAATGTCCCAAAATAGTTTTATCGTATGCGTTGTTGGTTTAGTCATTTGTTTTAAACGATTAGTCAGTCATGAATAAAAAGCGCCATGTGTTTTATTATACTAGTTAAAACTTTGCGAGTGAAAAGTGGGCTATATACTGATATACTGTATAATAGAACGTCTCATTAATTTATCTATAGACCCTGCTTATCGTATTCGGCCAAGATGCCAGTTATAGTATATAGTATTTTATTTTATGCTTATATTTTATTTTGATTAAATTTTTTCACCCCAATCTAATGTTTTCAATATGTTTACTTCAGCCGCTGTTTAAAATTATATTAACTTTGATATTTTAAAAAAATACTGTTGATGATCGCTGGATTTATTCCTAAAATTAAATATGGATTGATAAATATATAATCTTTATCTATAACATCTACTTGCTTTTACCCTTCTTATTTGAATTAAAATTTTATGTCTGGGAGAGGTTGTTAGTTTGTGGTTAAAACCCTATGACCCGCTACTTGTATTGAGGGTTTAAAAAAATAGAATGGATTCCCTATCAAAATAATTGTATTTGTTTAGTCCGATTCATGCTATCTATGTGCTATCTTATTTACACATTTACTGTTGTGCTTAACCCTACATATATTTTAAAAGATTATTGTCTAAAATCTTTGAGTTTACACTGTTACTGTATTCTTTATTGACGGGTTTCTATTAAAAAACATCCCATGAAATTGCTTCTCGACCTGTTCATAGAATATTGAGTAGACTACGATCCTAATGTAGTTGAATAATCCTATATCCTTTTGTAATCAAATGAATACATTCGTAGTAAATCTTTTGTTATCTACTGTATATTGATTGATCGGATAACACTTTTTTTTCTTGCTGATTACCAACACCACCTTTCTATGTCTTAATTTGATAGGGAAAGGTATGCTTAGTACTTTAGGCTAGTGGTGAAGCAGTTGGCTTTAAGATCCAATGGTTCCAGGTTCGAATCTCTCAGATTTCATTTTTTTCATGCAATTTTTTTTCCCTCAAAACTTATTCCTATATTTTTTTTAGTTTGTAAAAATTTATTAACTTAAAAATAATCATTTTATTCTATTATTAAATTTTATTTTATATACCTTATAGGATTAGCATGTAAAAAGCCCTATTGGATTAGCAAGTAAAACGTCTCATAGGATTAACATGGCTCCTGCTTATGTCGCTGCTCCCAATTTTTCCCATGCTAATTTCACTTTCCCATAGGATTAGCATGCTGCTGCCCAAACCAAAAAGTGGTCCAGACTGTCATATTATACTATTATCTCATTTAGTGAATATTTTGAATTATAAGATAACGGACTAATGGTATGTTTTCCACAGCCCCTGGGCTCNCACTCTCTGCAGCCCTTGTAGCTCATTGCTTCAATCCAATGTGGCTTATTTGTGTTATTCTTTAATGTCAGGTACAGTATATTGTTTCTGATAATTCACATATTCACTTTATTTTGTTATTTTTCTAAGTGATGCTTAAGATAAATCTTACCAGGATTTTTTTTTTTAATTTGTGTATTTAAGAACATTTGGTTGTGTGAATGTGTTGATAGAAATTTTAGAGAGACATTTTGCTGCTGCAAATTTTAGATTTCACAATAGTGGGGGAGTTAATAAATATGTTTAATTTACAAGAGGGAGAGAAAGTGGCTTTGGCCAAACAATTTTTAAAAATTTAGGATTTTTCTGAATTGTGGACAGAGGAAAAATTTGGGTGGAATGAAATGTGTCCATGCAATACCATTCCTCTAGTTCAGTGTTTCACAAATAGGGTTCCATGTAACCCTGGCCGGTTCCATTAGGTCAACATTAGGGTTCCAAGAGAAAGTTACATCACAATAACATTTGAATATTATAATAATAAAATAGATTGTAAGTGCAACATGTGACATTCAGAAGCTAAAGCAGCACAGAGAAGATATCTGGGGCAGTGCACGAGAACTTAAACAAGTGCTAGTAAAGTCATCTTGTAGCCAAAGTTTAAGATTGGGGCGCTACAAATTTTTAACAAGTTTGAAAGGGTTTTGTGGCTAAATTTAATTAGGAAATATTGCCCTAGTACATCCTAATACTATGTTGTTTTCTGTAATGTTGTATAATAAATATAAGACAATATAAAAGACAAAAATAAATTACATTGAATATTGATCAAAATAATATAACATGAAAAACTCATACTGCATTTTTTTTTAAAAAATAATTAAACAAGAAGGAAGGATAAGATAGATTTAAAACAATATCTTAATTTCCAACTTTTTTTTTAATAATTTTTAA
>PXIH01S0004432.1:3496-15194 GCA_003024985.2 Euperipatoides rowelli | reverse complement strand
TTCTTTTTAATATATTGTGTATTTAACTCCACTAGTTAATTCCCCTAAAGAAAAAAAATGAAATTTTAAATATACATTATAATATGTACTGTTTATGCAGTATAATACCGTATATATTTGCAATTTAATTATAAATGGTTGAAAAAAATTAAAATTATTATTAAAAAGAAAAGGTACTAAAATTCTATTTACATGAATGGTGTGTATAGGGGAAAAATTTAAGAATAACACACCTCAAAGAAATTATTAACATTCAAATTCCAGAATATTTGCAATTGCTTATCCTATATATTAATTGAAAAGAGTGTGTTCTGAAGCCAGTATTTTCTGAAGCCGGTAACAGCGCCATCTATGAACTATTTTAGAAACTTTAATGTAACGGGCTTATCGGCTCGGGAACTAAGGATTATGAATCATAACTCTTATGCGAGATGTTAAAATTATACACTTGGTATTATTAATTTTATAAAAAACAAAAAAACTTTGGTATTGAATCATATTTAGCCAATATAATAATTTGGAAAATTATTATCCTGTGGGGTTTTATTCTGTACCAATGTACACTTAACTTCAAAATTAATTTAATCTTTAACTAATTATAGAACGTTCATTTACAATTTTAAATAATTTGTTATATTTAGTGAGTTCTAATTATTAAATGTAAATGTTGTATTTAAAGGCATGTACGTCATAAGATTTTTTTCAGTGCATTTTGTTAATTTGGTTTATACCTGGTCACGTGAACATTTAATTTTAAAGACGAACGATAAAGTTAGCCCATTCTGAGTAGCAAAGTGCTCTCAATCATAATAAAATAGTTTAGTATGCTTTTATGCAACAATAATTTTGATGCAATTGAAGATGAAATTCTAAGTTATTAATAAAATGAAAAAAATAAATGTTTGTATTGAAGACTATTTTACAAAGATTAGCATTTCAAATTACTGCATTAATCCTTTCAGGTAAAGACTTGAATAGCCTTACTTACGGGGATATTGAAAATCGATGTACTTTCCCCCCCCAAAAAAAAAAAGAATTTAAAATTCATTATTAGGATTTCAGATGATTAAAATGAAAAATTATTGTATTCACTCTGTTTTTATATAACAATTCCAATCTCTTTAATAAATCCAAGTTGAAGCAATGATAACTTTTTTTGTCGGCCATTATGAAAACCAAACCTCACAAAATTACCCACCTCTCGAGCAAGGTAAAAAAGTTAGTAACGAAATGAATGAGATTACCCTAACTAAAACAATGACGAACGATCTCGTTAAGTTTGTGAGCTAATGACGAACGAAAAAATATAAAATAATTCAAATAATTAAAAAAGTTAGCTATTGACGAACACGCCTATAGTTTATTAGTTACTAATGTAGATATAAAATATAAAGTAATCTACCATAAGGGGGAGCAGATTTAATTTTCTTTTACTTACCTTAAAACTCGAGTAGTTTTGTCTGTTATCTATCTGGCTAGGCTACCTGTGGGATGAGACCTAATGTTTGTGTATTGAAAAGTCATAAATGTTAATCTGTGAAAATACTTGTCATCCAGAATTAAATCTCTATGAATTAAGAGTTACGTGAGTATGTTTTATTAATATTGTTATTAAAGACTTAAAATTGTTAGAAAAGTTTAATTTGAGGATTTGAATATACCGCTGCATGTCACTATCATTGTCACGTGTTGATATCCTTAGTCTGATTTATTGCTACAATCTCGTATGAAGGTAATATTATGAACTGTATATTAAAAAATTTAAACTGATAGAATAATTGAATCTAATCATTAGAGCATTCGTCAATAATATTATATTTATTTAAGGCCTACAAGAATTAACCTTACATGAGAGAGAGAGAGAGAGATGCCCGGTAACATATTTAAAAATGTTTGATGCCCATGTAACAGGCTTATTCGAAGCCGTGTTCCAAAGCTAGTAACAGCGCCATCTAGGAACTATTTTTAGAAAATGTTTGATGCCCGTGTAACGGGCTTATTTTCTAGTATACCGTACTGTAATTACTATTGTAAGTAATTTTAAAAACATTGATAGAAATCTGTTTTTGCATAAAATAGCATTTATCAAGGAAAAATTTGATCATAATACATTCTGGAGAAATTATTAACATTCAGAATCATCCTAACTGATGCTTCATTGACTCCTTTTTATTTGTTTCATTATAGCTGGCTCTTCTTCCCAAGGTGATCTTGCAGGTCCATTGTTTAATGGAAATGCTTCTTCATGTAAAACCAGATTGAGTTTTGGTGGAATTTTGAAAAATTGTTGAAACGTACCAGTATAAGGCCAGAAAATTTTGATCAAAGCTTAAAATCAGTGCTTTGGGAATGTTAAAAGAAAGAACAGGAAATTGCTTAATAGAAAAAAATCATGCATTGGGTGATTGAAATTCAAATATCTGTCCTGCAAAAAAAGTCTCAGAAAAGCACTAAGTAATGATATTTAAAAAAAAAAATCCACCGAAACCATTTAAAAATAATACCGATTCAGATTAATATTTGGCTTATAACAAAGTAAAAGTGATCTGTGATTGGTGTCATGGAATAACTCCGAGAGATGCTTTCAACGTATTGCTAATCTAAAATGTTTGAAAATAAATAATCTGTAATATTTTTTATGAGTTTCTTTTCATGCTGTACAAAATCTGGACAAAATTAACGATTGGGTAGGCCTTTGTGAGGTTGTAAAAGTATGTTGACACGTAAGACCTTTAGTTAGTGGGGCCAGAGTTTCTTGATATCTTGTTTCCTTTAAAATGGCTATTAAAGTTAACCATTTCATCACAACACCAAGGCACCAATGAAAGCATTACACATTTTTAGATGATTCTTTCAAATGAAAGAATTCTTATTATTCAGTTGACAAATTAAAATTTAATATAATTCGTAATGCTTGTTCTTTTTAATATATTGTGTATTTAACTCCACTAATATTTTGTTTTCAACAGAATTTCTAAATCAGAATGTTTGTTGCTCAATAAATTATTAATGAAATTTCAAAATACATAAACAGTATTTGCTTATTTTTAGGGCTCTTTTATTAGGAATTCATAGTAATGAAAATGTCACGGAATTAGAGTTGGATCTTAGTGGCAATGAGTTAAGAGGTCCAGGTTCCCAAGTTCTTGAAATTTGCCTGAGTGAAGTCAACAATATTGCTAGTCTGGATATTAGTGACAATTGTAAGTTTTATTTATATATATCCTCCTTATAACATTCTTAAATTTATTATTTCAACAAACATTGCACATAATTATTTTTTGATTTCTAGGTAAAGAAAATAATACAGCGTATTTAATAAAATCTTTCTCTCATTAAGAAAAATCATTAAAAAAAAAACATTATTGTAGCAACAAACAGTTTGCAGAGAAATGTTCCGTAAACTTGTAAAGTTTTTGTTACAATTTGAATGCATTTCCACTTGAGTGCCATTCATGGCCTGGAACGCATCCAATCGATCTAGCCATGTTTTGTTCAATACCTCTTCAGAGACAACTGCTATACTATCTATTATCCTCTTCTTAAATGTCATAAAATCAGACACTGGTGTTGGGTAGAATTTATACTTGTTATAATCTCACAGGAAAAGTCTAGAGAAGTTATGGCTGGCATCATGTTGGACTGTCCTGCTTAATCCATCCGTCAAGAAATGTAGCATTAACAAAACTCAATCTCCAATATGGTGCTGTACTGTCCTGCAGGAAAATGACCCAAGGAAATCTCTGCAAGAAAATTCTACATAGAAGCCATTTGGGATTCTGGCGATTGCAGTGCCACCTATTGTCACCCATTGTTTACCTATTAAGAAACAAAAACTTGAGTTCATCTACATTTTGCCACTATGTGTTCACTGTTACAGTATCTATAACGTTTTTTAAAAATGTTTTTGTAATAATGGAAAGATTTTATGAATTTGCTGAATATCCTGTTTTTAAAGTGATAAATATGTCTATTGATGTGATAATTTCTTATTAAAATAATAGCGAAAGAGCTAGTTCATTTGAAAGTAAAATTTACATTTATATTATTTTCCCCCCATTATTATTATTCATCTATTACATCTATGACAGTTCTGACCTATTTTGATCCAGCACTTCTAATTACACAGTTCTATGATGTTTTGTCAAATAGACTAAGTGCTGTCATCTCTCATATTTGAACTGATGGTTTAGATCAGTATTACTCAACCGCCAGTATAATGATCGGTGCCGGTTTGGAGAAAAATTTCACCGAGCCACTGAAAAACATCCGTTAAAAAAAAAATAAACATTAAAATACATCTTTATATCGCATTATTATTACGGTATAATCATTGCTAGTTATTATTAAATGATGAGAGTAAGGATGGAATAATAAAGTAGATCAGTAAAAAAAAATTAAAACTAAATAAATAATGACTTCACTTCATAAAGTCAAACCTTTATTATTATTAAACAATAAGATATACTGTAATGCAGATTGTGCTAATAAATACCACATTTTTTTTTTTTTGATTTGAATATTTTTTAAACATACATTCTCTCATTAACCCTCCAGCTTGGTATCCTGCTATTTTCACATATAAATAATTCTTAACAATTTTGAGCATCCCACTATATCAGCGTGAGGCAATTAATCAATTATTTTGCTTTCTTCTACGGCTTATCTCATGTTTTTAGTGTTTAACAGTTTTATTCACCTAGTTCTAGCTTTTAATCACTAGATGGCACTGAATAATTGTTTTCTAGTCAGAATATTTAGATACATTATTTTAATTTTGCAGAATATGCAATGTATTTCCTATGGGAAAGTATTTTGAAATATTGTGAAATATTTAGAAATTTTTGTATAATTTTTAAAATATTAGTATGAGTTCATTTTAGAAAAAGGTAATGACATTTTGTGTGTGCTTACACTAGTTATGGTAATAATTTGCTGAGGATGGTAATAATAAGACTTTGTGAGCCTACCGACCGGTCAAACATACTGTAGATACTGTCTTCTTTCCTGGTTCTGCTACCACTGTGGATCCTGACTATCACTCCCTAGTTTATTCTTTAGGAGATAATGGGAAGAGCAAAGCCTTAGCAGTTTTAAACTTATACTGGGCAAAATTTATTTTAGGAAAGCCAAAGACTGGCTACTAGCTAACTGTACGGTAGCCTAAGTGTAGGCTAACTGGAGATAAGTTGACTCCTGGCTTATCTGGCAATGACACTGGCTGGATATCTGGGTTTTCTCCAAGGCTGATGATCTGGGACTTTCTTTCCCAGGCAAGTGATCATGATTACTGAAAGTTCCTGCTTTTATCTTGGCCAAAAGGATCGTACTGTTTTCTGAGAACAATGACTGATTTCCCATTGGCTCTTGAATGGAAAAAATAAGCCAATGGAAACGTCACAAGCTTCTTAGCCTTCCATTAGTCCGATCATTTTGGCACAACTTAATAGCTTGAAACAGGTTTTTGTAGCATTGTGGGATAGGGAATGTAGACATAAGTTTTATGCATAACGTTTATGATTAGTAGAAATGATAATGTTTGTAAAGGTTTACTTGCTACGCCAATTTGTGTTTAGTAAAAACAATTCCGTGTTACGTGAAATGAGTAAATATTTGTGTAGCTAGGCAAAGTTTATTGAGAATAACTGTTCTTTATGTAATACTTATTATTGCCTAAGAATAATACACACAAACGATTATTAAACTTTATAGCCATCTTTAGCTAGTTCTTTAGTAATGTTAGACATCACACAGATTAACACACACACAAAATATTATAGCAATGGGAAAATATAAAATAATGTCTATACTGTATTTGTGTATTATATACAGTACATACATACTGTACATACAGACATACACACACACATAAGCACAGTCACACACACAGAATTTTGGTTTTCATTTTTCTGGCTTTGTAATTATTCTTCATCTGGATACTAATGTCCTAGGTTATTACATATTGCTATTATTCAGACAGGAAGAAGATACTGTCTCTGTAATTCTTTATGATATTAGCAAATAATGATTATACATGATTGCAAACTTTCCTATCATGGATAGATGTTTAGTATGTTGTTACTAGAGTATAGACATGTAAGAAGACAGGAATGCAGCTCTAATGGAGGTGCAGTTTCAGGTTTGTTACAATGAGGGATGTCGAGAGTGGTCTCAGGGGTTGGGGGTATAATGTAGGGTGAAAAGGGGATTGGATATCTAGACCCCATTGTATTTCAATTCACAAGGGACTTTTCAGCTAGTTAAAAAATAAATAAACAATTCATTGTCTGCTATAATTTCCAGTCCACGTAAAACTATCCGCCAGTCTGCGATGATAAAAAGGTTGAGGAATGCTGGTTCAGAACATCTGATAGATAGCCTTTGCTTTTCAATTTCTTTCTTGAGCTGAGAAAATTTTTCAAATTAACCTTCGAGCGGGCGCGCACATATTTTTAACATGACCGGTCGCATGTAGTAATTTTTACGATTCATAGAATCCTATGTTTTATCAGGAATTTTAATATATAAAGAAAAAAAAATTCAAACAAACAGATTTTTTTAATGATTTTTTTCTAAATGTCGGTTATAAAAAAAAAAAAGAAGCTAGTTTATCTTAAATTTGCCATTACTGTTTCTCTGTCGTTGGAGATAAAATTTTTTGGTTTTATTTTTGAAATCTGCACTAAATTCTGATTTTAAAAATATAAAAGTTTATTCCTAAATGTTTTATAATATTTGTATTACGCTACCTGAAAGTCAATATTATTACATCAGCGGTTGCGTGTCGTAAAATTTATGTCTGGACGTCTTTTTACATATAATTCTAAAAAATAACTATAAAATGGGCTATGTGCATGGTAAAAACCTACAGTACCAATATTGTAGTGGGGAGTTAGTTTTAGGAATAGAAGGCAGAGATAAACCCACAAGACCTACACATAGACACATTTTATAAAAAATTGAATTTGTCGTAAAATTTACGACTGCGCGCTCGCTCGAAGGTTAACAAGAAATACCATATTGTCTAATGCTTTTAAGATCTAGAAATCCAGCATATTGATAAGTATAAACAACTGATAAGAATCTTTGTATTAGATAAACTATACCAAACATTATATGTTTTATTATCAATGCATTTTATGCTGTAAAGTGTATAGCATCTAATCAAAGTGCTGCGGCTTATCTCATTCTTATTTTTCTTGCTAATTGGATCTGAAAGTAATGAAGTAATTTTTTTTGTTTATTGATGATGTAGAAACATTCCCAGTTATGCATAACATATCATAATGGAAACTGCTAGTGATCCAGATTTATTATCAATTTTAGCCTAAGTGTTTTGATGACAAGGGATTTTAATGTTATGCTTCTAAATAAGAAATCTTCATTTTGAGTCATTGATGTTTGATATATATTATTATTCCTTCGAAACTTAAGCCAATCTATTAAAAGGAGTTACATTACAACAATATTGCCATTTTGCATAATACTTTTATGCTGTTTTGTTTTTCTCAAATAAATTGTCCAGACAATGGGAGCCAATTCCTTCTAAAGGATTTGAGATTTATGGCAAAAATNATATACAGCTACATATACATACTAACTGACCTTAAATGGGCAAACTAACATTTTACACAAATTTTAAAATATCTAAATAAGCTTGACCCAAAGTTATATATGGAACAGAATATGTTGGAACTCATTTATTTCTTATAGATCAACACCATACATCTCATTGAAAGAGATGTGTAGGGTGGATCAATATGAAATGAAACAGTCTCGACCTAAGTTTTTTTTATAGAATCTCCACGTTGTTAAAAATTGCACCTAATTGCACTGCTCAAATGTTTGAATTAGTATTTCAGCATTTATTTGCCAAATCTAATGTATTTATTTACCTACACTTAGCTACAGTAACATTTATTAATTATGCTTAATTATTTAAATATCGAATTTACTAATAGTATTGATGAATTTATTCTACATTACATATATTGTTTTAATGATTTCAGCATTTGATCAAGATTTAGCCGGAATACTAACATCACTTGCCTGCAATACAGGAGTCAGGCATTTATATATTGGAAGAAATTTTAATAATATGAAATCTAAGTAAGTTGAAAACTTTGTTGATTGATTTCTTAAAAATAATTGAACATGTTGTTCTAAAGTTAAATAAATTTATATTGTAATGTTATAAACACAACAATAATGGTATTATAAGTCTATTTTCTTAGAAAATAATTTGGAATGGATGAATTATTCCTTGCCCTAAAAATGCTACAATTCATATAAATTTAACAATTCAATGCAGTATATATAAAAATATTTATACTGTGTTTATTTTCTTACAAGAAACAATACTTTTTTTTATTATACATGGAAATAATAATAAAAAAAACTCAGCTGTAAACTGGGTTCTTAACATTTCTATTCTCACCATCTGCCATATTGAAAATATGTGTTGAATGCATTTGGTCCATTCAAATTCAGTGAGAGATTCCTTTGTGCAAACATATTTATTATATCTGGAATGAATTTATAAATAAAAGTTGTTTACATTAAAGTTATACACTTTTACCAATTTAGGAATATCAAAATAATTGCAACTAAAATGTGATTTTTAAGATAATTTTTATGCATGCCAATAATGTGATTTGAAACTTAAATTCGTTATTTATTTGTAAAGTTTATTGTAGCAAGGTTTCTGAATGCTTCCTCTATTAATTTAACACTTGTTTTGCATTTAATTTCAATATGTTTTTTTAACACATAGAACATTGGTGATCAGGGGTGAGCAAGGTTTTTTTTGTAAGTGTAGTCTAACAGTGGCTTTCAATAAGCTGCTGTCGCCTACATAAGGCTACCTACTATTCATTGCAGCCTAATAAATAAGGCCATTAAAAATTCTATCAGAAATCAAATATAGATAATTTACGTAAGGAACCCATATTTATATTGGGAAATTTCTGGACCCATTAATAAATAACAAAAAATTGATGACCTTTTTTTTTTTTTTTTGGTTGACAAACTGTTTGGAATATTTAGATATTTTAAAAAATATGATATTAAATACATGAAAGAATTAAACAGACATCCTACCCTCAACAATAAATTATTCTTGTTTCAAGTGTAAGTGTACTTATCTTATTGTACTTATTGTATCTGTGAAAATTTATATTAAAACATTTTAACTATTCAAAACCATTTAATACAAATAAAAACTTCCTAATTATTATTCAGAACTGAATCAACAGACATTAAGTTATTTAGTTATTTAAATAACTTTAGATTTGCAGTAAGTAAATAATTTTAAAAAAGGGTCTGTCAGGACTCGGGTTTACCATGAGGACAACTAATCTGTCAAATATTATACTGAAGTGAACTTGTTTAGTCCTAGATCGAATCCAATTAGTAAAAAAAAAAATATTAAGAAATTGTTAATAATGCATTTTGCATTTTAGCATGCAGTTATATAACGGTATTTAGAATTTAAGCTTCAATTTCGAAATTTAATTGCATGCATTTTTAACCCTGCAGTCATCGCGGTATCTGTGAAATACATAATTCATATTCAAAAATGAATTTCTAGCTAATGCGATTAGCTAGAATATTGTACAGCCTTTAATGCTCCTAAATTAATGAGTTTTTTCATCTGTCAATTAGCCGGTATTGTGACGGCAAGGCATATATTGATTTCCTTTGATTTTATCTTTCAGATACACCGCGACGACTCACATAAGTATTTCGTTCAGNATTATCATCTCAAAGAATTCACTTGATCAAAATTAGGATAAAAATAATAGCTAGAGTCAACAAGATATCATTAAATTGTCAATACAAAAAAAAAAATCATTTTAACTTTGATTTTAGCAATTTATTTAATTTTTTTTATCATTTATACCTAATCTTTTTGTTGAAAACAACAAATTTGAAGAACTGTGACCAAACTATGTTTTACTAAGAGTAAACTACACATACTGTAAATGCATTTAGAAAAGCAGATGGATTATTCCACACACTCAAGAATTGCTACACACTGATATGTGACACAGCAACAGAGAACAGCTGGCTAAACGAGTGTGAAGAATGTAAAGACAGTGAAATATTTCTTAAAAAATACTTTTGAAAAATAAAGATAAGGCAAATTGATTCAACATGTAGGCTCAGTGCCGGATCTAGGGGGGGAGGGCAAGAGGGGCAAATGCTCGGGTACCATATCAGGGGGGCAGCAAAATAGCCTTGAAGTTAAAAACTTATACAGTATATAAGGGCTATCAAAATGTCATACAAAAAAAAAGCTTCTCAAATTATTTACATTTTAAATACAACACATCCATACAACTAAAAAAACTAAATGACATCACAGATAACAAACAATTAATTTAGCCAGTGAGACCACATTTACAGTAGATTTTCTTCATCTGTGACAGACATCACAAATAACAAACAAGAAATAATTTATCCAGTCAGACCACATTTACAGTAGATTTTCTTCNGGACACACGGGAAATACGGGGAAATGATTTCGGTTCTATGTGGACATTTAGAAAAAAATTCATAAAAGAAAATCTGTTTGTTGGATTTTTTTTTTAATATAAAAATTCCTGATAAAAATAGAACAAAAGAATACTATTTAAGTTTTTATTTTATTTTTTATATATACACCGCGACTACTCATTATTATTATTATTATAACGTATAATAATAATAATAATGAGTAGTCGCGGTGTATCTGTGACTTTTTGACCGCAATGACTGCAGGGTTAAACAATAATTGTAATTGACAATGTAAAAACAACAACATAGCTAGAATAAGATATACTGTATACCTCTTATGCTACAATAAACCAAAATGTTATATGGTGCAATCACTTTTAACAGTAATAATTAAAAACCTATAAAAACTTTTATAAGTCTGGAAAGTTTGATTTTTTTTTTGTTGTTTTTGTTTCCATTGATGCTATTGTGTTTAATTGCATAAAAATGAATAAATTACTTTATAAATGTATGCAGGGCCGTTTTACTGGCTAGGCAAATGCGGCCTATATTAAAACATGGGGCCCATTTTTAAGAGTTCTGTTCCCCACAGTCCCCACCCACCCTTCCCCCCCAAAAAAAAGCTTATCAAAACAAAAAAATAAAGCCTTATAACACCTAACAAAGTGTTCCAACCGACAAAAAAAAAGACTTATTAAACATACTGTGTAAGGGATTGGTAAAATAAGGGAGCCCAAATCTTAAGCTTTGCCTAGGCCCCTACAAAGACTTAGCCGGCCCTTAATGTATATACAGTATTTCTATGCATTTTTATTCCTTTGAAAATAGTTTTACATAAACATGTTTGAGCTTACATTTTGTTAAGTGAAAGAATTAATTTAATTGTAATAAAGTATTAATTTAAAAAAAAAAAAAAGGTAGAGAAAAAAATAGCTATTAACGAAAGTACAAAGTAGTCAAAAGGAAGATTTGCACAAAAGAATGAAATTTTTTATTATTTTTTATTATAACAAATGTTTTTGAAAAGCACTTGTTAGTGAAGAACAGGCTATTTTGATAATAAAAGTTCCAAACATGCCATATCTCTGCTAAAATATTCATCTATGTGTCATTTGCTAGATAAAAGACTAGCAAATTACAAAATAAAATCTCACATTTTATTTCTAATCCACCCCTTTATTTGTTCAGCATTTTACTAATA
>PXIH01S0004425.1:28929-40318 GCA_003024985.2 Euperipatoides rowelli | reverse complement strand
AACTAAAATTCCGGGCCTGTAAACTTTATAACTTGGGAGCCCGAAGGGCACCTAATTTTTTTTCAAATTCCTAGACCCCTGAAACATCTTCGCGGTTAGGTGTGTTGAGGAATACAATTTTTTATGTGATAGATGAGCTCAGATTCCTTAATTAGAAAGCTAATATACTGATTCTGATCTATTGGAATTCCTGCTTACCCTGCTTGGTATATCTGTGTAAGCACAAAAGTAATAAATGAGCGCCATCGGCAGCCTGGTAACGCTTTTCATAGCTGTAATTAATTCGTAATTGTGACTTTCTTTTGTTTTATTTATTTCTGAAATAACGTGTTTTTAACTAAACTTTATCTGCTAAACAGTTTATTTTCATTGTTACCTGGCTATAAAAACTGCATCGGTTTAACGTCTACTTTTTGATCCCTGAATTCAAGTATGTGCTCTTTATATGCTGGCTGTCCATTGTTTCCGTGAATTATTCACAATACGTATACTTCTAAAGATTTTNGAGTTTTCAGATTTGCTAGGAGATCTGACAGTATTTCGATGGATGTTTCATCTCTACTCAAGAATCTTGGTATATTTAGATATTTTGATCCCAAAAAGAGGCAAAAGAGCTGGAAAAAATTTACACAACGTTTATAACCGTCAAATCAACGTTATTAAAATTAATCACTCACGACCAAGCCGTTCTAAAAATTCAGGCATCAATTTTACTAACCTGATTAAAATCAGCCCTATTGATATAAATTACAAACTTCCAAGGATAATGTATACTAATGTAAGATCACTATATAATAAATTTGACGATATCAGAGCCTATATAGAACAGGAAAAACCTCATATCCTTATCTTGACAGAAACTTGGATAAGACAATCGGATACGCTATCGTTTGAGATTCAAGGTTTCCGATCTTTTCATTATACCAGGAGTGGAAATGTAAAGAAGTGAGGTGGAGGTGTGTCAGTTTATGTGAATTCAACCATCTAAGTGCAATCTGTAAATATCTCGAAGAGTGATTCAATCGAAGCTATATCCATTACCGTAAAACCTAACTTTCTTCCCATATCAATGCCCTGGATAGCTATTGTAGGAATATACTCTCCTCCAAATAATAGTGAAGCTCAGGCTAATATAGATTATCTGACTAACGAAATTGATAGACTATTCACTGTTAACTTAAAAGCGTCCATATTTATTATAGGAGATTTTAACGACCTGAAAACTAAATGTGTTGGTGGAATTAAGAATTTCAATCAGATTGTTCATATCCCTGCTAGAAAAGATAATATTTTGGATAAATGTTTTTATCGAGGCAGTGTTGACTACAAAGCACTAGTATTAGCTCCTGTAGCTTCATCGAACATAATTTGCTGATTTTTTCTCCAATTCAATTATCAATTGTCAATCACTATGTTAATAACCATACAGAATTTAGATTCAGACCTAAATCTAATTCTAACTTTGTCATTTGGCAGAACTATTTCGACGTTAGATTGGTCTGATCTTTATGATAATGTAGATGTTAATAAAGCAGCGGAAACATTTAACGGAATTTTTAGGTCATTGTACGAATCCTCATTCCCAGAGAAATTAAAAAAAGTCAATCGTAATGATCACTCCTGGGTCCCCAATGAATTGAAAGAATTAATATCTATGAAAAATCAGGCTTATAGAAATCATAGATTTAATGATGTTTTACTAATTTCAAAGAAAATCAAATTTAGTGTGAAAAGAGATAAGAAAAAAGAGTTTGACAGACAGATGAAAAATATTCAAAACAATTCTATGAATTATTATCAGGTAATCAAAAATACCTCAGGTATATATAAAGACCGTAGCTATGTTAGTTTCCCAGGCAAGTCATAAGAGCAGTCGACTCAGGAATTATTTTCCCATTTCAGTGGGTTGGCTAATCACATTCCTGCTTTGAATTTGGATTATTCATCCTATGACTTAAAATATGAACCTATCCCTCATGTTCAAGCGTTTGGATAATGAATCAACTAAACAAAATATCTGCATCTACAACAATGCACCTGATTGTATTCCCAATTTCTTTTCTGAAAGAATTCTCAGTAGAAATATGTGAACCTATAGCCTTTCTCATTAACTTACAGTATCTTTGGATCATATTTTTTTTAACTGTTGGAAAAGTTCCTATCTTATCCCCCATTTCAAAAATAAAGAACTCTAAAAATTCTTCTGATATACAGTAAGACCAATCTCAATCCTTCCAACTATCGCCAAAATTTGTGAAAGGCACATTTATAAACTAATCCTTCCTAAATTGCTTAAATCATTAGATCCGAACCAGTTTGGAGCCCTACCTGCTAGATCTACACTTACCTACTTAACATTGTACCTCAACTGCATCCATAAATCACTTGATGAATTGCAGAAAGCTGTGTCTATTGTTACAGACTTTAGTAAAGCTTTCGACAACATAGATCACAATGTTTTCATGAATATTTTGTCTCAAATGATAATTCCTATGAACCTATTCAAGTGGTTTGCCTCCTATTTCACTGATAGAATCCAAATTATTAAATCTCCAATAACCAAAGAATCTTTATCTTTTGTGAGTTCCAACGGAGTCCCTCAGGGGTCAGTTTTGGGGCGTTTGATATTTATAGTTACCACAAATGGAGTTGCTCTTAATATAAAAAATCACTATAAGTTTATTGATGATACAACGGATGTGGCTGTCGGATCCAATTCTACTCTTCAAACAACTACGCAGAGTTTTATAGATGTTGTTGGTGATAATTCAAAAAATTGTGGCATGATTATCAACCCCCAAAAGTCTTGTATCATCCTTCATGACTTTTCCAGAGCAAAACTTGATATTAATGTAACAATTGGAAACTTTCCTTTACGCTCTGTTAACGAATATAAAATTCTTGGTATAACTATTCAATCCAATCTTAAGTGGGATTCCCATATTTCTAACATTATCTCTAAAGCCAATTCCAAATTTTTTATATTGTACGGTATGTTAAAATCACTAAACTTTGATACTTCATTGATTCATATATTTACCACATTTTGTAAGACCCTGTGTCAAGTATTGTTCCCCTCTTTGGGCAAATGTGATTACAAAGGTCCAATCAAATAGAATTGAAATGATACAGAAAAGGGCACTAAGAATTATTGTGGGAAAATATGTCCTATAGTGACGCTCTTGCTTTCTCTAATTTATTGTCTCTTAAAAAAAGAAGAGAGAACCTCATCAAAAAATTTGCTGTTTCCTTCTTCCAGATTTATCCTCAACTACTTCCAAAAAAAAAATAGTGACCTGCACACCTTTTATACTAGGGGCTCACATAAATACTCCAGAAATTTTATCAGAACCAGAAGATATGAAACCTCTGTTTTACCTAGTATGATAAAGTCGATCAATAATGTTTAAAACTTATCTTTGTATATTTAATTTATTATGCCTTTTTAAATCTGTAAGTAACCTCTATATCCTTCATTGGGCAAGGGGGTTACATTTTACCAATATCTGTGATATACTTACGTTGATTAATTTTAATGTAAATTATGTAGTATTTGTATTTGAATAAATGCAATATATATAGATTCAAACACAGTTTATTATAACACAATACCATTTGTAATAAGTATATATGATTATTATTCATAAATACATTCTATGATCGACACTGGAAATATTTTTGTTACTGTACTTAGAATGTCAATTTGTATAAGCTAGCCAAATTACGGATAATAAAATGTTTGTTGTTCGCTTACTAAAGCTTATATGATGGCTTCAGCTAATAATATCTTAGCCCTTGTAACTCAAGGTTGGATTCCATTCTGTCTTCTCTACCTCACAGAGTAGGTAGCCTGTACATAGAGGTTTGTTGTGTCTGTCAGTTGGATGTCAGGATCAAAAACTGACTATTGCACAGGTAGCAACTATAGCATTTTGCCTAGTTAGTTGTCTGGCTAGACTATTTTACTGGGAGGTTAGACCAAAGAGGGTAATTCTCCGAGTCTAAGCAAGAACATGGTCAGCTGAATCTTCTGGCTTTTATACTAGCTGGCCGGATTCTCAAGACATTAGCAAATGATTTACACATCCAACTGTTCAATCATTATTCTGATGTACATACTAGTTCTGAAATGCTTTCCATTCGGTCAGAGTTGTATGTAGGTTGAAATGATGTTGTAGAATAAGCTACTGTAACTGGAGTCTGGATAGTTTGCAGAGCAGATAAATCTAATATTCTCTAATGTTTCAAGCCATTTACTTGAAATGTTAATTTGGAAATGTCTATTTTTAAATGTTCTTTTATTGTAGCATTCAACTTTGGTAAGCAATTATATTTTATAAAGATATTAGCACTTGGCATTCTAATTATTTCCTAACTTAGCCATTCTAATCTCTCAGCGTCAATTAATATTTTCTTAGTGTCTTAGAATAGTTAGTTATTTATGACAGTTATTTGAAAGTATCTTCAAAGTATAGGCTAATAACTATTATATTTTTCAAATGTACTGTATTTAGGATACAATATATTATATTTATTAATTTAATTATACAGATTATTGGAAATAAACTATGATTTATTACATATTGATAATTTCTAGTATTCTGTTCATCATGAATATATTCTGATATTCATGATTAACTGTACATTTATTATTTGCTTGTATTTTGACACTTGTCGAATTACACAGTATATCCTATGGTTATTTCTTATCTCTTGAGACCAATTGTGACAGACTAATAATCTTGACTCACTCATTATGGCCAAGATTAGGAGTACAAACAAAAGTCTGCAATTTTCACCATTTGAGAAAGCATAAAATAAGTTTTCAGAATATACAGTACCGATATATAAAACTTAATGATGCATTCATTTAAGAGTGGAATATACATCAGTGAAATATGTATTATGATTGTACTGTTAAGGCAAGTTTACATGGTGGTTGTTTACCAGAAATCAATCTTTTTTTAATAAATAGCCTTTATACTGTACATCTCTTTAATCTATAAGTTATGTATAAAACATAAATTTTGTCAATTTCATTTGATATTTTTTGCTCTTATGGATTGAATTGGAGCCTAAATCCATAATGGTGAGTGATAAAACAAAATTAAAATTGATTTTGGCCTAGTCAAAGTAGTCATACAGTAATTGATGATTTGAAAACAAAAAATAAACAAAATGGTCAAGCAACACTCAGGGGCTTGACATAGAATGACACTTTTACATTTAATCCAATCTTTAATGTTTTAATTCTGTTTCTGCAAGGAGAATCAAATTGATTTCTAGGAGAAGTTTATTTTTTATTTACTAATCTTTTAAACTTTGCACATTAGCAAAGATGAAGAGAAAGAATCTTAAGATGACTCACTTGTGAATATCCTTTAAAAAATATAGTTGCCATTTAACCAATTACCATTTAAGTAGCCAATACATTTTATGCTTCAATATGAATATTTCAAGGCCTATTGATTAGTATTTGTCAATGATTGAAAGGCCTATTGATTAGTATTTGTCAATGATTGAATAGGCCTATTGATTAGTATTTGTCAATGATTGAATAGTGTCCATTGATTCAATTTTTACTTCGAAAAAAAAATTTGGAAATGAGTTGGACCATGACCATGGCTTTCAAGTCTGTCGCTCTATCAATTTTTTCTCTTTAAGTTTGCATATTTCCATAGTTTAAAAAAAAACATCAACTGTCTTTCTTGCATTACATCGTGCCTAACAAATTGATCGCTCAATCCCCCCCCCCCCTTCTTATTTAGACATTATCAAAGAGTTGAACCATAATAATGACAAATAAATATATTTAATAAAGGGAAAAATAGGTTTAAATACCTACCTCAACAACTGCATTGATGTGTTTGTTTATTGTATCTGCATCAGGAGGAGATGCGTCTGCTGCCCATTCAGCAAAGACGGTTGGTTTATTTGGGGAATTGGGCTGAAATAAAATGTTTAAAATAAACAAATTATGTTTAATTAATATAAATTTAAAGAAATTATTAAAAAAATAAAAATTATCTAAAAATAAAACCAAAGTAACAGAACATTTAACAATAAATTGTCATCAGAATCCATAATCTGTTAGCCTATATTAAAAGTCTATCAATCTAACAAAAAATATAATATTCAGAAAAACAAAATGTTCATTAATAAAAATTGCACATGATCAATTAGTCAATGGTGCTAAGTATGGTTAGCCTGCTTGTGAATGTGTCAAATTTACTATATTCTATAAAACACAATAAATGATGGTGTTTGATTTGAGAGATATCCAAATATGATGTAGTGGTTCTACTAGCTAAGAAATAACAGCATATAAGACAACAGGATTTAAATTATCCACAGACTACTATTACTAAAAAAAGACACAATTATTTTGAAACTGATTAATTTCATCAATTGTAATTGGATTACAAAATACAGCTTGAAAGAAGTCAAGTAACTGGAGAAACTGTATTCTGACCTAGGTATGATCTAGTACCAGAATTTGTAAAATTAAACAAAAATACGTCTAGTATATTCCTGTTGCCTACAGTATTTCAGATACCACACTTTACTGATCCTATTCATTTATAATAATTTTTTTACCATCTTCCATGCAAATTTACTAAGAGAATATATACCCAATAAATCTCTATACCACCACCATTCTGTATTCCTTATTAAATAATTAACTACATTATATATTAGATAGATATTCAATTTCAGGAGTGACATTTTCAAAATAATACTGTATATAAAGATGTATTCTCAATGTATTCTTAATCATTCAAGGTTTATAAAAAATTTTTAAACTTCAAAAATCTTTCCAAAGTAAAATTACTCACATATTTAAATAATTTTATATTTCTTGCAAAATAGCTTAATTAACAACATTGTTTGGAGTCATTGAACAGTTTAATAAAAGCTCTAGTCTAAATATTTTGAAGTGTGCTATAAAAACATTTTTAAATAGTTTTGAAGGTGATCCATATTATTAAATAATTTGGAAGATAGTGACAGGATAGAAAGATTAAGGCCTGGAGTAGAAAATCTATCGTTGAGTTCATAAATAAATTAGTTATGCAACTTATGTTTTCCACTCCCTTTTTACAACAAAAATATAACGAAATTTGAAGAGCTGGCTAAATTATATTCAAAATTTTCCTTTTTCTATAATAAATGTAAATTTCCAAAGTTATAAAATTATGTTCTGCCATAAAATATATTTTAGTATATTAAAATTTTTCAATCAACAAATATTTTTCTGTGATTATTATAACATTTTTATATAAAACGGTTAATAAAAAATATATTAAAAAACTGAGTGTTTTTTATGCATAAGTCCTTGTCAACACAATGTAAATGCTTACCCCTGACAAAGAATTTCTTGGTTCTCTACCAAGAGATAATTCATAAATCTCATCTTCGGTGTAGTGTAGATCTAGAGATAACTGATAATAATAATAATAATAATTAGATATCAAGTTTTAAATATTAAGAATTAAATTGTATAAATAGAAAAAGCTAATTACCTTGAGAGTATTAATAAGATCCATATTGGCATCTACAGGAACACTAGCATTCTGTACTTCTACTAACTCAGAAAAAATGCTGGCTAACTGTACCATCTTTCGATAATTAATTTGTCCATCAATTCGATCAGCCATTGCTGTATGTAGAGAAATGAGATCCTTTAAATGAACTCCTCTGAAACAGAAATAAATGGATCTATTAAGAACTTAAACAATTAAGTTTAAACAGCATCCACTGTATATAAACAAAAGAGTAAAAATGTCTGTATATTGGTAAAGTTTGATACTCCTCCTCAACCACTCATCCTAGTGCAATAATATTTGATATACGTAAAAGCCCTGCTAAAGCTGATCCGACTCATACTACTTTCCTGCTCAGGGTATGAATTTTTGAAAAATTAGAGTAAAAGGAGCTGCAAAATTTGCTGACCAATTGTATAGCAAACTTTGGAGCTTCAATTACTCCAGAAACAGTCGGAGATACATTTTAATAGTTATTTGTAGCCACTAGGTGGCTTCTGTCGCTAGTATTATATAAAGTAAGAGAGTTTATTAATTTTAATTTGTACAAACTGTATGTCCAGATACAAACAATTTGGTCTTCCATATTAAATATATTACAATCAGAGATTGTAAACATTTCACTGCTACACTCTACATTGTAAACATCTAGTTGTTTAGTACATTATGAAATGCCACGCTTCTCCATCTATATTTCCCCCTCATATATAAATTAATTTATCGATAAGGTATATAAGGAGAAACAAAATGCATCAATCATTTGAAGATTGAACTCTACGGAAGTAATGGAAATTACTGTGCATTACCTAATTTTCACAGTTCTCAGATTATGAACCTGTTACTTAGATTTCATCTTTCAGACTTGTTAAATGGAATTTTGATTTTCCTTGGGATTGTTTTCCTTGTTAAAGAGTGCGTTGTTTAGGAAATTTTTACTCAGAAGTTGCCACTTTATTATTTAGATTTATATAATACATGTAAAAGAATGAAAAATATCACTTCAATATTATAAAGTTTGACTTGTAAGTTACAAGATAAACCACTCTCATATATTGAAGTACATTTTAAATAAGGGAGCCGACTAATTAAGAAAAGAAATCAACCTTTCTATTATCTATAAATAAAAATCCAAAACAAAGTTTATTGGTGCAAATTTATTTGACGTAATATCTAAAATTAATTTCTAGTGAATAATTACAGTATAATTCAAAATTCAATATTTCTATGCTATAAGGAAATGGCCATGATCAGACTGAATAAGAACAAGCAATTATTATATTGGAATCATTTTAAAAATAATTTAATTCAATTTAATGTAACCAATTTACATACAGTATATATAAATTATAATATAAAAATACGATTACAATTGAATTATTGTATTATTTAAATAACTATTTATATTTATTTAAATAAATTAAAGGATTAAGCCCGAGCCAGCATAACCAAAATGGCTATTAAAAACAAAATAACACTAAATCCATACATGAAATTTAACAACACGGTGTTCCTCACCATATAAAATAAACATAAAATCTTAAATTTAAAATACAAAAATGAAAAAAACAAAGAACATAATATACAAAATTCAACAAAATAAAATTCAAAAATATAAGATGACATTCAGTAAGGAGTAACTTTCTGGTCATGGAATCTTTGTAGTTTTTTGAAGGTAGATAAAGAACCTTCAAAGGTGGCTTTCGTGATTTCATTCCAAAGTTTAATAGACCTCTTAAAAATAGAATTATTTTTACATTTATCATTAAATGTCAACACTAATATCATGTGTACATCTTTCTTTCTCAGGTTATTTCTGAAAAGCCTATTTTTGTTTTTATTAATGTCTCTATAAATAAAGATTATCCGCTGGGAAGGTAAAAGTTTTATTTCAACATTCTTTCATGGAATTTTAAGTTTTTCAAGCCATGAATTTTTTTTTAGTGAGAGCTCTGTTTTTTCAAGTTTACTTCTTTCCACTTTGTTAGGAAATTGATAAATGGAGGAACCATAATCAATTATAGAATTGAATAAAACTGTTGTAAATAATTTCAAAGGATTCAATACCNAGAGTTTGGAAAACTATTTTTAAAATGTAGTGAGCTATAATTACAACTAACTCTTGTAGAAAAGTTTTAACTACAACTACTTTACAAAAGTAATTATTCAAAAAAATACTTTCTAAATCAAATTTTTCAAAATAGATTTTTGCAAATACAATACATCAAATAAATATATACAGTATATACTGTATAAGGCCTATTAAAAATTATGTTGAATATTTAGACAATTTTAGTTTTTTGTTTCTAAATGTTTTGCCCTTAATCATGAAATTTTCCTTTATATTAATTTTAAAAAAGGTGAAATATATATTGCAAATTTCCCAAGAAAGTACTAATGGTACATTAATTAGTATTCTCTTTACTTTATAGATCCAATCTGTTCTTCACTCGTAATAATTGGGATTAATTTTATGGCTTAAGGTAATGGATTGTACTGTGTTTGATGATACATGAGCACATGATCTGGAATCATGAAAACATTGTGTAGTAAAAACAATAAAACTGTTGTAAATAATTTCAAAGGATTCAATACCAATGTATTTTACATTACATCTAATGAAAGCAAACCTTTTCCTCACATTAATGTTCAATTCTTTAAGCTGGAGATCAAAGTTGCAATTTTCATTGAAGGTAATTCCAAAGTCTTTATGGAATTTTACAGTTTTTAATAACATACCATCTAAAACATGGTCAAATCTTGGGTTATTTTTACCATAAGGCATGATCACAGTTTTATTAAGATTGATGGCAAGATCTTTTATTGACCAGTGTTTAGCCAAATCATTTAGATAACATTGTAAATCTAAATGGCATGAGTTATTGGTTATTGCCAAATATAATTTCATATTATCTACATAAATTGAAAGGGGATTTAAATGATTTCATGCTATTTATATAACAGCGATATTAAAGAGAAAGACTGAAAGAGTACTATCCTTTGGAATACCCACATTAATCGTGTTCATTGAAGTTAACCAACCATTACTGTCTACCGCGATAGATCTCTCAAGAATTTTTCAATGGATTTATTAAATAAGATGGGAATTTACCCTGAATTAAACAATCATTGATAATATTATGTTTAATGGTACTACCCTATGCCGAAGTGAGGTCCAGATAAATCACATCCAGGGAGAAACCCATATTTAGGTTTTTTAGGATTTCAAAATTTAATTGTTGTAGAGTCATTATAGTTGATTTATTTTTAGATTTTAAAAAGACAGCAGCAAGTTAACATCAACTGTTTTTTTGCCTCAACAATTTTATGATTCAAACTATTATATATTTTTGAAAGTTATCGCTTTCATACTGTAATATTTATGGTTAGACTATCTAGTGGAAATAGTTAATACTAATGAATCGATATCTCCAATAGTATAAAAATATTATTTGGAGAAATTTAAGGTTTAAAATCACTATTGAATATTGATTTACAATTTGGTTCAAGATTTTAAAGCAGCAACACTTATTTTAGTAGTGGTCCGCTATTTTTGCTATGTATCTTTTATATATTTATTAGTTTGACTGTAGATTTTTATTTTTATTATTATTTCTTACCTAGTTTATTGGTTAGTTGTTGAAATTTGGCTTTATTTTTATTTAATTGGTATAAAACAATGATCATTGATTGTATTTAGCTTTATACGTTGACGGTTAGTATAAATTTCAAACTAGGATTCATTTGTCTAGTTTTTGGTTTGTTTTTAGTTTGTGGATTTAAATCTGTTTAAATTTTTATTTTAAATCTTTGATTTCTGGGATCCGATAGTTGATTTTATAAGATAC
>PXIH01S0004403.1:26202-36800 GCA_003024985.2 Euperipatoides rowelli | reverse complement strand
TTTTTTCTTCATAAAAACATATACTGTAGATGCAATAGTTTTCCAAGCTTATAATTAATTATAACCTAGTAGTAGACCGCTAGAAACATTAAATCCCTCTTGCCCCTAAAAATAGTAAAAATAAAGAAAATATTAGTCTCAATCTTAAGTATGAGTGCTGTAACACGTGTATCATTTCCCGATTGTCATTTTATTCTCAAAATTTGCGGTTAAGGTAGGAAACGATTTTTTTTTTAAAAAAAGAAAGCAAATTATTCTTAAATTCCAAATACTGTAATTAAAATATTCATGTAAAATAAAATTCTGAAGTGATTAGCTTCAGAATTGTAACATTTTAATTGTAAATAAATTATCTATTTATATTCGTTATTTGGACCTAATTTAATTTATTTTACAAAAATATAATCAATGTATTTAATATATTTAATCCCGTTTTCATCTCGGACCACAATGAATGTAGTGTTGGTTAATAAATGGGTTGAACTGTTTGTTTCATAAACTTTATTTAAAGGTAGAGTCCAGGTCAAAATCAAATCACTCTGTTTTTAAGAAAACTTTATTTTTTTAAATATAAATAAATTTAGTTAATAGCCTAGCTATTAACTAAATTGCCAATGATATCAAAAGTCAGTGTTATATAAGTAAAAAAGGGGGTGTTGTTTAGGTAAAATTATATTATTTAAAATTTTCAACCTTTTTCTCGCCCAAATGTAGGATAATAAAAATGAATAAAATATATCAAACTAAAAATGTATTCCATTAAATTGTGGATTAGGCTATATTTTCTTAAAGTTTCAAATATTAAGTTTGAACACTAGTTCTTAGAGGACTGTGTAAAATAAAACAATATTTTTCATATCTGTACTATAAAGCTGTCTTTAGAACCGAACTTAGGATTCTAGTGAGCAGATATGGAAAATATGGAAAAAGTGCCGTAGTATGGTAGTTTGGCCACCCAAAGATTTTGTCTTTGAACAGAAGAAATGAAAGGTTAAAAAAAAAATATTACATAAAAATAATAGAATGAGAAAGATTACAATAGATTTTATTTAAAAAAACAAATTTAATTACATTACTACCATTGTTCAATTTAAACAGTAGGCTAATTATTTGAAATAATAATCATCAAAATAGTTTTAAATTTTGACTGTAAAAAAACTTATTTGATTATTTATTTGACTTTCACTGGAATATTTCATTTTGTAATGAGGAGAGAGAAGCCTTCATTTAAACTTATTCTTAATATCTCATTATTTTCTAAACTTTTTAATTAATTATTAGGCAGTAAAAAATTAAGTTTTATTTTCAGTTTTTTAATATATTTTTTTTTTTAAAAAAAAAAAATGCTATAAAAGACGAAAGGTTTATTGCTTGCTTTATTGTAGTTTTTTTTTAATTGGGCTTTTGTTGTATTCTGATCATGTCTGTTCTAAAAATAGACCAAGGTCTTTTTTCTTTAAATAATCACTTTATTTAAGGGAATGTATGAAGATAATACAGTATTTTTTTTTCATCACTATCTCTATCTAGGGACTTCCCTTGGGGGGGGGGGGTAGGAGCTTTCTCCTCTAACTAAGGCTGAAAGTTGAAAAATTTTGTCAATAATTTCATTTGCATTTATATATTATAAATCTGGAAATATGTTTAACTTATAATTAAAATAAATAACCCTATATCAAAATTCATAATAGTTAACAGACCTTATAGTTTGTTGTTTTATTTTTTTTTTGCCATAGGGTAAAATGTGCATGTGTTGTCTATAGATTTAAAGCAAACATGTTGGGTTGTCTCTAATTTTTTTTAAATGCTGGGCGGGGGGGGGGAGAGAGAGATTAATAGACCAATGTGTATATTTTGCAATTACAAGGCACCAAATTCAGAAATTACTAAAAGTTTGGGAGATGCTTTCACACCTACTATTGAGGTCTAGCTGTGGACCTACTGGTGGAGCATCGCATCTTTCCTTCTGTAAAAAGTTCGGAAGCAGCAGCTTGACTACCGGAAGGTTTACTTCCTTTGGCCACTTTTTCCATTCCTGCTAGTGAGTCCTAACTCAACTCTTCCAGTCAGATCCTAGCTACTGTAAATTCCAAATAAAAAAATCCCACATCCAGAAATGACTCATAACCAGACTGAGGAAAATGTGGGTTCTTGTATCACTTCTGGTCCTGGTCTGGATACAATCCAGACTTAAANTGGTACCAGAACTGATATTTTTTTATCTACTAACACCGTCTAATATAAACAAATGAACAATAAATTATTTACTTTTTCCAGTTTGGCAAGTTTTCCAGTTGCAATAAATTCATCTATTTTCTTAGCAATTCTATCACCAATGCCATCCTAAGATAAAAAAATAAATAAAATAAAGTCAGAATATTAATTGGAAATTTAAATATTTTGAAATGCAGAGGCACAATGCATGAAATATATGCAGATAGTTAATTATCCTGTATAGTTCACTAAACTTTAGAAAATGAAGAGAAACAATTGACTAAAATTGGGAGGAAGATAATCAAATACTACAAATAGTAGGCATTGAAATAAAGACAGAAAAACTAGCATGTGTTATTAAATATTCCCTGCACTCATAAAATATCATTTACTAACTAAAATAAAAGCAGATGACTATTTAAAATAAGCTACAGATATACCCCATTTTATGGATACTCACAATTTGAACATGCCTCCAATGGTACCATATTTTATGTAAAATACCTCACAATTACATACAAAAAAAAAATAAGGACTAGCATAAAAATGACATATAGTCAGTATAGCAATATACATTGCTTCACTTTAAGTACATTTTCATTTAACATATACTGTATATGCTCCCATCCCATTGTGTATAAAAGTGGGGTATACCTGTATTTTATCATAAAAAAAAATCAGAACATAGTTGATTCTGAATTACCAGGTAGCAGAATCAGCATAATAATTCTTTTAATTTACAGCAAATAGTCAACAAAAAGTATCCAAAACTCTTTAATTGAACAATCAAGAATATCTAGAGGTTGAATTAGGCTACTAGAGTAATAAAATATTCCTTTCTAAAATACTCAAGTAATGTAGGCCTAATATTTCAAAAATTAAAACTATACAATTTAGCATTTTTTCAATTGCAACCAAAACTCAAGCAAATATTTGTAATTTGCATAAGTTGAATGTTTTATTCATTTGTTATATTTATTTGAAAATTCAACTTCACTAATAAAGTACAATCTTACAGTATTATAAACTACCGGTATTTATTAGCAATTAGAATAAATTGTTAACAGAAGCATTATGAAAACTGAATTCTAATAATTTTATATTAGCCTACTTTAACTTTTTTTTTTAAAAAAAAAGTATGATACTGGTACATAAATTTATGCTATTTGTTGATAGTGTATGGTAATCTCAAATAATCTTTACTGTAGTCTAATTGAGAGTTTCTCAGCACATGTCAAGAAAAAACTATATTTAATATACCTAATAGTTTGTAAAAGTCTATTACAGTTAGAAACAAAACAACTTTGGAATTTTTTTTATTATAATAGTGACCACATTTTGGTGAGTAGACTATGTGGATATCAAAGATGGAATGTGGAAGGGGAAATACGAATGACATAACTGATCCATGTGACATTTTCCGATTTTCTAGTCTTCAAATTGTACTTCAAATATTACTGGACCTAAAATTTTCTTGATCATTCCTAAAATCCATTTACCTGCACTTTTCTGAATATAAAAAAAGATTTAATAATACCATTTGTCCTATTTTAAATTTGTTTTTAAATACCATATGTTGTAAATATAGGTAATGGATTTATCCACTGCAATCTTAATATGGAGGTTTCTGCCTAATAGCATTTCTGCTAGTGTTAACTTTAACATTGATGTGGAGTAGTTTGTATGAAACTACTAACTCATTTATCAACGGTTGGAGTGTAAATTTTTGAATAGGGTTTGTTTTTGGTAAAAGGTTTTTAATGCTATCCACAAATCATTCTGCCTTTTGAGGATGGGTAGTTAGGTGCGCTTTTTATATGGCATTCTCCTACTTGCACAATATTTTTAAAATGCTCCAGAAGTGAACTGAGTTCCATTGTCTGATATAATGTGCTTAGGTTAATTGTGTGAAATATTCTTCAAGTGTGTATAAAACTGTTTCAGTGTCAGCTCTATTTAGAATCTGTACCTCAGGCCATTTGGAAAAGGTGACTACGGTAACTAAATACATTTTTTAGTAGCCTAGTAGTCTCATTAAGGGGAGAAGCAGTGCTGAAAATGGGTCAAAAATTAGTTGTTGTTTTTTTTACATTTTTATGTTGTTTAATATATTAGTTTCATAATAAAATCAATCCTGCTTAAAAAAAACATGTTATTTTACTCAAAATGGAGTATTTTATGAAAATAACTTCAAAATAGGCTAACTAATAATTACCCCAAAATATTTTATAAATTTCTCGGCTACGGTATAAGAACTAGAGCTTCACATTTTTTTTTAATTTAATAAATTAAAGCGTCCTCTATTGAGAATACTTAACAAAAAAATTCTTTGTCGGCATTTTTTAGCCAATAGAACCATATTTTCTAAAGCAACTTTGTAAATAAAGAAGAAAAATGATGTCGTCAAATGTTATCATTAGGCCAATCATGCCAAGATAGCATCCCATAATCCTTTGTAAAAATGCCCCGTCATTCCCAGAATTCTTTGATAAAATGTCACAGGCATTTAAAAACTAGCCTTAGGCATTTAAAAATAGTAAACGTGAAATGGCTGCCAATCTATTTATTTTAAAGTTATTTCACGCTGTTAAAAAGTCAATCTTGTGAATAAAATTGGTTAGTGTCATTTTCTTTTTCATTATAAATGTTGACTTTTTTTTTATAAATGTAACAGTGTAATTTTATGATCTCTTTGATCACAAGAACTTAAAATAAATAAATCTAATTACAGTAGCCTATAAGATTATTGTATCTATTTAATACTCAATATAAGTATAATTATTAGTACCGGTATTCCATTATTACTACAATATTGCCTAATATTAATGATAGGTGTAATGATATTCATGAGTCAGACTCTTATCAAGTTGGTCAATCATTTCAACTCACTCCATCCATTGATTCTCAACTGTTTCATCTGCTTAAAAAAAAAAAAGTTTTTCAAGCTAATGATGAACAAATAGTTTTGAATCCCAACCGTACTGGTTAAAATATGTTTATCCTTTATGATTTCTTGAATAATAATCATTTTAACTGGAAAATTTATATTAGGCTACTTAGTATAATATCCATTTTGAAGTCTCACTCATTTTACTTTATTGAACATGGATGAAGAAAACTAAAAGGGACATGCCTACTTAAATTTAATAAATGTATACAGTACTGTAGGTCTATATACATACACACAAATTACACAATGTCAACTATATAACTTACAGTATATACAGTGTGACCAATAATGTTAGAAAAAAATTGGCACTCTTAAAAATATTTGATTCAACCTGTTGTATATTAGATTATACTAATATTTACAAACACCACAGCATGCAGCATGATGCTGTATACACTTTAGAGTTTAGAACGCTAGTTCAGAAGTTCTTGTAAATATATGTATTTTGTTTGGAAAATCAAGGTTTAGTGTACTTGGTTTTTCTATCAATTTAGCAAAAGAAAAACAATTAATTAGGCTAATTGCAAAGAAGATAAACTAAAAAATAT
This sequence comes from Euperipatoides rowelli, assembly GCA_003024985.2. Taxonomy (NCBI): domain Eukaryota; kingdom Metazoa; phylum Onychophora; class Udeonychophora; order Euonychophora; family Peripatopsidae; genus Euperipatoides; species Euperipatoides rowelli. The sequence goes on along the minus strand of PXIH01S0004403.1, from coordinate 31,088 downwards.
ATTAAATAAATTTAAGCAATTATTTTATAAGGACTTAGGATACCGGTAATTAAAAATGTAGAAGCAAAGCTTTTTCTAAAAAAGGGTTCAAAACCTAAATTTTGTAAGCTTCGACCAGTCCCCTATGCACTAATTCCTGCTATAGAAAATGAACTTGAAAAATTGCAGGATCAAGGAATCTTATGTGTTATCACCAATTAAATTTTCCAAATGGGCAGCCCCCATTGTACCTATATTTAAAAAAAAATGGATCCCTGTGCAGTGCGCATCTTCGGAGATTACAAAGTTGGCTTAAATAAATGCGTAATTGTGGACCAATATCCTTTACCCATCATTGAGTAAATGCTCTCAAAACTTGCAGGAAGAAAAATCTTCTCACAAGCCTATCAGCTGAAAGTAAATCAGCATAATTACAATAAATACACATTTAGCTCTATTTAGTGTAAGCTATCTACCATTTGGTATTTAACCTGCACCAGCACTCTTCCAAAGCATAATGGATACCATTTTAAAAAAGAATAAGCAATGTATATGTCATATGCTACGTGGACTTATTAATCACAAGCCAAGACTTTGATTCACATCTTAAGAATTTAAACTCAGTATTTTAAATCTTGGAAGATAGTGGCATTTGTCTTAATTATGAAAAATATGAATTCTTCAAAAAAAATGTAGAGTATCTAAGACATGTAATTGATGAAAATGGAAATACACCCAACAAATCAAAAATAAAAGCAATCATGTCTGCATCCAACCCAGAAAATAAAGAACAACTATGATCATTCTTAGGCCTAATCGGACACTATAGAAAATTTATACCGAACTTAGCCAGCAAACTATCACACGTTTACAATTTGCTTGGCAAAAATAATGACTGGAACTGGGACACTAACTGTTCTAAACAATTTGAACCGGTAAAAAAGGAACTAACCTCAAAAAAGTTTTAACAGATGTTGATCCAAATAAAGAACGGATACTGGCCACAAATGCCTCACCCTATGGAATAGGGTGCAGGCCTTTCTCATTGATTTGAGGACAGATCGGAAAATCACATAATGTTTGCGTCAAGATACTTAATTCCTGCTGAAAAGAACTATTCACAACTTTAATAAGGAAGCATTCAGTTTCATAAGTACACCTGGTCTCCAAATAACATTTTAAATTGGTTCCAAAAGTCAAGTGCTTATTGAAACATCGCTATTTGAAACCTTAAATCCCATTAGAAACAAGCTAATAAGCATTAATTGGTTCCAGAATAGCTCAAATTAAAAAATGTCACATAGTTAATAAAACAAATACACTAGGCCTACTGTAAACATTTAAAAAAAATGATATTATTATATACAGTAAATATTTGCATCAAATGAGTTGGATTTTTTTTAATCTTATGATTCTTAGAATATTGTGAGAGAAAAAAATGGTAAAATGACTAATTATTTATTGTATTCAAAATTATTCAGTTTAGTTTTATTAAAGGGGTGTAAGTTTTGTATTTGTATTTAATACACCTTTACAAACATTAATTAGCCTAGGTTATTCGTTGATTTTTTTTTTTCTTTTTCATTCACTAGTAAAAGGAAGAAAATTTCCAAACTTTATAGAACGTCAATAATTACTGCAGGAGCAAATTACTCCAATCAACTTTTATCTCCTCTTTCAAAACATTTCTCCCTGCAGTTCATTACAGTATAACAAAAGAAGGAAAATCTTTTAAAAAAAAAATTCTTAACAGGCACTGTAATTATTATTATTTTGTTTGAATTCAATTCATTATTTAGTATAAGCTAATCTTTTTTACAATAAAATAAAATATTGTACAAATAGTTAGTAGGAAAACAATTTATCTACCAATCAAGAAAAAAAACAAGCATAAATGTACTGTATATAAGGCAAAGAACGTTAATGCAGACACACAAGTGTTAAATGAAGCTTGGTAACAATTAATTATCAACGCAAAAGTGGACAAACGCTATTTGAACTACTTTAAACTGGGGACTAAGTGTATATCTATTGCCATAAGTTCACCCTGTACACGGACCTTTAACTCACATTTTTAACTCCGAGAAAGAAACTCCCACTCTAGCAGCAGAAAGGATACAACGTTGGGCATTGATCCTAGCCGGATATAATTATAACATTAAATATAAACCTTCAAAAAGAAAATGCAAATGCAGATGCACTGTCCAGACTACCTACAGTATTTGTGATAAAGCATCAAAAGAAGAAAACTTTGAAAACATCTTTACCTTACAACATAAACAGGAGTTCCCTTATACAAAATATATTGCTATAGAAACTGAAAAAGACCCAGTGTTGACTAAAGTCATTGCAGATTTAAAATTTGGTTGGCTTAAAGAAAAAAATAACAAAAAAAAAAAAAAGGCATAAAAGTAGGAAATTTCAACCTGAAAAAAGAGCAACTAGCAATTCAGGATGTTTATTATGGGGCTTACGGGTAATCATTCACAAAACACTACGAGCCAATGCCCTTAAAAAACTACACCGTGGACACACAGGAATCGTCAAAATGAAACTTTTATCTAGATCTGTATGCTGGTGGCCATGGATTAGATGCTGACAATGAAAACATTACATGTACGGTACTTGTCACACCTGTCAATTGAATCAACGAAATCCACCCAAAACAGTAGTAGGCTACACAATTGCATAAGACCATCCAGTCCTTGACTCAGATTACAAACGGACTTTATGGGACCATTTGCAAATAAAATGTTCTTAGTGACTGTTGATAGTTATTCTAATTGGCCAGAAGTTAAAATATTGAACAAAGCCATCACAGAAACAGTAATGCACATGTTGGAAGAATATTTCATTAGATTTGAATATCCTGAACACATTGTTTCAGACAATGGAACACCTTTTACTTCCTCTGCATTTGAAACCTTCTGCAAAAATAGAGGCATACATCAATCTAAATCACCACCCCTTCACCCTGCTTTGAACAGACAGGCAGAACATTTCGTGGACATTACTAAAAGCTTTCTAAAAAATCCTGAATATTTAAATGAAAATAACCAAATACAAATCAATGAATTTTTATTTACAAATAGAAATACTCCCCATGTCACCATACAATTGTCACCAGCAGAAATATTACTTGTTAGAAAAATGAGAAATAGACTACAAAAAGTAAACCCACTCCCAAACTTGCCCAAATGGCATTTAAAAACAAATTCAAAGTACAACAGAATGTACTAACTAAAAACTTTGGAAAAAATGACCCATACAGATGGACAGAGGGAGTCATTAAAAAAATACTAACTCCGGTAACCTTTATTATCTCATTTAAGGGTGGAATGGAGACAAAGAGGCATTATAACCAAATCAGACCATCACTACTAATGCCAAGTGAAAACACTCATAAGAACACCCAAGTAACCAAACCGGATTACAAAACTATGGACAATCAATTCATTCTGGATTACCAACCACCCTGCCAGCAAACACCAGAGACTCCCACAAAAGTAATGGAACCGGCCGAAGGCACACAACCACTAAGATACCCCAGTCGCTCAAGAAAACCAATCTACTGTTATGCTCCAAGCTAAGAGGGAGGTACAGTAGTTGTAGTATATTATATTATACTAATATATATACAGACAAACACAACAGCATGCAGCATGATGCTGAATAAACTATAGAACATCCAGTGCGGACGTTCTTCTTGTAAATATATGTATTTTGTTTGGGCTGACAATAGCATCAGCTTTACACCTTGTTCCTTTAGTTATATTAAATAGTATTAATTAGTAGCCAACTTATGGTTTTGTGTATCTCATTTCCTTTCTGTTAATAAAATACAGAACAGAAAAGCCTAACTCTCACACTGTCCCTAACTAAGGCAATAACATTTTGCTTACTCACAACTAGTCAATGATATAACTAAATTAAGAAATCACAAGCCAAAAAGGTAAAGATTAGGATTTTCAAATGAAAGTCATTCTTAGGGTGGGATCATCATCATCTACCATAAAGAATAGAACTAGAGATTTNAAACTTGGTATGAATCTTCTTGAATATATTCTAACAAAAGTAATAGATCCTATTTTTTGATATCTACTGTACTTTCAATTTTGAAAATTTCATTATATATTGGAAGAAGCGATAATTTTAAGGAAAATTTAGAATGTGATATTTGGATGCAGTTTATAGGTTGCCGGTTCAAAAATCTTGAATTATGGCTCTATTACTTTTGTTGGAATATATTCAAGATTATATATACCAAATTAGAAGTGTCTAGCTCAATTTCTTCTGGTAGATGTTCCGTTCCTTAGGTGACATTAATTTTCCAATATGGTGGTGTTTCCATGGTAACAAAATGCATTTGGGAATTATTTTCTATATTTCTTCTTATATTATCAAGAATAACTTTTCTGCCAAATTAGAAGTCTCTAGCCTTTTTAGTAAATAGTAAAACTTTAATTGAATTTTTCTTGGAACTTTTTCATATGAAAACCATTCTTAGGGATAGATCATCTACCAGAACGAGTAGAGCTAGAGACTTAAAACTTGTTATGAATCTTCTTGAATATATTCTAACAAAGGTAATAGAGCCTGATTTTTGATAGCTACTTTAAATTGGAGAAATTTTATTATTATATATCAGAAAAAGCGATAACTTTGAGGAAAATTTTGAATGTGATATTTGGATGTAATTTCTAGGTTATCTGTTCAAAATTATTGAATTATGGCTCTATTACTTTTGTTGGAATGTATTTAAGATTATATATACCAAATTAGAGGTGTCTAGCTCAATTCCTTCTGGTAGATGATCCTTCCTTTAGGCCACTTATCACCTCCCTTAGGCCAGAGGTGCTCAAACTTTTTAACTCAGGCCCCCTTTATATGGTTTCATCTTCTGAGCC
>PXIH01S0004399.1:18664-30388 GCA_003024985.2 Euperipatoides rowelli | reverse complement strand
TTCTTTTTATTTATTTATTTATTGTTTTGTTTGTTAACACTAAGAATTTTTGTTAAATCTTTTTTTTTAAAAAAAAGTGCAAAATCAATATTGTTAAAAAATATTTCTTATCCATTTTAATTACTCGTAAAACTTTTGGGTTAGGGTCTATATATTTTTATTCTATATTCGTATTTAAAATAATATTATTACATCCATTTAATTCTGTGTATTTGATAATAAAAATTGATTACTGGATTATGAAATGTTACAGCAGCTTTTATCATAAATTAAAGTTTCTTGCCTGATTTTTGTGATAAAATGAAAAATTCAAAAGTCTAGTAGAGTAAAACTAAAGCCAATCACATTTTTAGATGAAAAATGTATAGTAAATGACATAATAAATGACGTCATTAAAATGTAATTTTGTCACAGCATATTATATTAGAGATGGTGGGTTCCAAAATTTAGAAAAGAAACAAATGGTATGCAATTCTGNGTAACAGAATACAACTACTAACATTTATTTAACTATCTAAACTGATAAGAGGATAAACACTTCATTACAGGATTGCTCAAAGACATAATAGTAATCTGTTCTGAGATTATCCGAACAAAGCCTATATGTTTGCCTGTGGCAATTAATTGTATGATAAGTAATCATTACAATGTTTTGCTGTATGTCAATAGATAACAGCTATCCCCCCCCCCTCAAGAGAGCTGGAAGCGGTCGGGAGGTTTTCTATTTCGGGCCAGGTAGTGTGTTGGTTTGATCAGAGTACTGGTTTTCCTATACCGGTACCGTATCTTGTTGTGTGATGACGTTCCAGCTTCTAGGCTAATTATGGGAGGTGATGCTGGTGGTAGAGTGCCTGTATGTGGTACATTACTTTCCCTCCTGACTAAAGGATCATAATCCAGGAGACAAGTTGGTATCATTGTCTGACACAGGCTCGGGTTCTGGAGTGCTATCTGGGGTTAAGTACAAAGGTCTTATCTGATTAAAGTGCTTTTTAAATGCTTGGCCATCATTCTTGATCTGTACCAGGAAAGTTACTGGTGACAGTATCTTTTTAATTTTGGCTTCAACCCATTTTGTTTTATGAAGTTTACTGTAATTTTTTTATAAGAATATGTTGTCCTTCAGTGTATTTATTTTTTAATGATTTCTGAGGAATTATGGGTAGATGGTTGATTTTCTGTAATCGGCTTATTAGTTTCCTACCAAAGAAAAGCTCAGCCGGTGACACTTTTAAGGTACAATGGGGAGTGCTTCTATAAGTGAATAAAAACTTGTTGATTTCCACTTGTAGATTATTTTCATTCAAATCTCTTCTTTATTTTTAAGAAGGTTTTGGCAATTTCAACAAAGTTCTCCGCCTGACCATTGCTTGCAGGATAGAGAGGGGCTGATTTGGTATGGGATATACCTCTATTCCTGCAAAAAAAAATTAAAATCATCAGAAGTAAAAGGAGTGTCATTGTCCGACAAAAGTTGTTTCGGGTAACCATAGTTAGAGAAATAATCTTCTAAGATATACATGATGGTTTCAGAGTTTGCCCTATTAAGGATCTTCAGCTGTGGCCATTTGGAAAAACTATCGACCATTACTAGAAATAACTTATTTAAATATGGTCCCAATACATCAGTAAGTAAAATGTAACCATGATCCTTTTGGACATTTCCAAGAGTGTACAGTGACTTTAGCAGAATCCTTTTGGTTTAATTGATAGCTGCGGCATTTTTTTGATACTTGATCAATGTCCTTATCAATGTTGTGCCACCAACAAGAAAATCATGCTAACAGTTTCATTTTAACATTTTTGTTAAGTCCTCTATGTAGCTCTTTTAACACAGATTGTTTTAGGCTACAAGGAATTATGACTCTGAGGCCCATAAGAGACAACCGTCCTGTATAGAGAGCTGTTCTTGTTTTAATGAAAAGTTTTTTTCACAAAGGTCCTTGTTTTCCTTGTTCGGCCAACCATTAATTAAATAATCTGTTATTTATTTCAGTTGTTGGTCCTTGAGTGTTGCTAAAGCAATGTCTTCCTTTGTAAAGGGAAATTCATCTTCTGTTACCTTGTGTAGACATTTTTAATTTTTTATTCCTTAGTCCCAGAATTATCTGGAAGTAGGAGTCTAGGCAAAGCATCTGTGTTGCTATTTTCCTTTGACGGCTTATATATTATGTTATAATCATAATTTGATAGTATAATCGCCCATCTTTGCAGGCGGCTAGCGGCCAAAATAGGTATTTCCTTTTCTTAGTTAAAGATGTAGGTTAGGGGTATATGGTCAGTATATACAGAGAACCTTCTACCATAAATATACTTATGAAACTTTTTAATTCCAAAAATTATTCCAAATGCTTCTCAGTCCAATTGAGAGCATTTTCTTTCAGTAGAATTTAGGCTCCATGAAGCAAACATAATTGGCTTTTCAGAATTGTCCTTAAAACGATGTGACAAGATTGCCCCCACACCATAAGGTGACGCATCTGTAGCCATAATTAATTCAAGCTATGGGTTGTAATGGGTTAAATGTTTTGTGGAGGTCAATTCCCTTTTAATTAATTCAAATTGTTTTTCACAGCTTTCATTCCAGTTCCATTTATATCCTTTGGTTAGTAATTTATTTAATTCACTTCCAGTAATAACTCAAAAGTCTTAAAAAGAAACAAAGTTGGTCAATGTTTGTAGGGTTGGTGCCTCCTTAATAGCTTTGATTTTTTTTTTGCTATTGACAGTTTTCCATTTTTATTAATGATGTGCCCTTACAGAATTTACATTTTTCCTCATCTAAACGTATTCCGTTTTTTTTTAAAGTTTCTAAAACTTGTTTTAAATCAGAGAAATGAGTATTTAAATCCTTACTACTTATAAGAATATCATCCAGGTAACACACAACATTAACTGTTTTATTTACACTTTTAAGAATTGTGTTCATTACACTTTGGAATATTGCAGGCACTGAAGAAATTCCAAAAGGAAGTCTATTAATGCTAAACAGTTTGAGGTGTGCATTGATTGTTAAAAGTTCGCTAGACTTGGCTTCCATACGTATTTGATGATAGGCCTGGGCTAAGTTACTGAAAATAACTCCGCCATTATTTTAGTTTACTTAAAAATCCATTGATAATTGGAAGCAGATAATGATTAACTTCCAAGTTTTTATTCAATCCGATGCAGTAATCCCCACATATTCTCAGGCTTCCATTTGTTTTTAAATCGGCATGATCGGAGCAGCCCACTTTGAGAATTTAATTGGTGTAATTATGCCTTGACTTTCAAGCTTATTAAGTTCCTCCTCCACAGCTGGAATTAGAGGGAAAGGTACTTTCCTATATTTACCAAATTTTGGGACTGAATCTTTTTTTAAAAATAAAATTGCTTCAATTCCTTTTATGCAACCAAGTTCATTTGCAAATAACTTTTGAACTGTTTTAAAAATATATTTAATTTTTCATTTGCATATTCTAAAGAGTTAATGTCTTTTCCTAGGTATGTTTTTAAACCCAGCACACTGAACCATGATCTTCCAAGTAAATGCAGTGCTTCCCACATCTGTCACAAATAGTTCAAGACTATGTGCAGTATTGTTTTTTAAACTGGGCATTGACTTTTTTAATGCTTACTGGTTTGATTAAATGATCAAAAGCTTTAAGAATTATTGTAGTACTAATTTTCCTGTTGGCCACAGTGGTTTAAACCAAAACATCGGGATTCAACTTATCAAAGAAGAACCTATATCCAATTCAAAGTCTATCTGCTTTCCATTAACAGTTACATTTAAAATAAGAGGTTTTGAATTCGAAGTCATGTTTATAGTTTCATAAGAGCTTAGAATAAAAGGAATAGCCTTTTCATTTCCAACTTTGTTTATACTTTCATTTTAGCTAGTCTTATCAAAATTAGTCAGTTCAAGATAATCTGTCTTGTTTACAGTTCCTTCAATCTTTTTAAGAAATCTACACACTGGTTTAAAATGTCTCAATTTTTTTGAAGAAATGACAAGTAGCATTCTTAAATTTACAAATTTTATCTAAATGCAAACCTCCAGGCAGTGTTTACATTTTTGCTCGTGCATATTTTTTTTTATTAAAATTTGCTGAAACAGTTTCTTTTAATGAAAAATACATTATTTTTCTTTTCCAAATTGATCAAATTTGTATTACTTAATACAGTCAGGTCCCTAGTGAAAAAAAGGACCCGGATTTGTTGGTAAAACCTGTGAGACTCGAACTCTGACACACAGTGTATGTTAAGGCAGTGCTTGGTGGCCAAGCTTACCCCCACAAGACCACAATCCCTTGACATCCACATGTATATATAAAAGTGAAGAGCTGTGTTAGCCTTTTATTATAATTGATAAAGTACAGTCAAATGGATTGGAGTAACTGATTTTCATTTTCAAAAAAGCTAATATCATATCTTTAAAAATAATTGGAATTAAAGTCTATTTTTTTTTTGTTTTTATATAGTTTATATTGTCTTTAATAAGTATATGTAATTTTTTTCCCATTAAAATTTGTTTAATATTAAGAATTTTAAAGATTCCCAAACACGGTAAACTTACCAAATCCAAGAATAGCATTTTCAATGATAGAGTTGCGTATTTTGATCACCAGAGGCATAGAATGCAATACATGTAAAAAATAGGGTCTAAAGATCAGAGGTTTTGAAAATCTTCTGATTAATATTAATTAAAACCACTTATTTAGAATGATAGAGAAAGGATGTGGGATTTGATTAAAAAAAAATCCAGATTCTAACTCAACTAGATCAAACGCTATGGCCGATTTAATATCCAAGTTATGACCACGGTTGAAATCTCTGAATTGCAGCCAGATAGGTTATGAATGGCTTGCCTGCTTACTAATCCTTCTTGATCTAATTATATAAATAGTAATCGTACATTGATAGGATGTCTAATGAATATATTCATATGTCATATGACCTGTTAGCTGTTGATTTATGAAAACTATATGAAGAATTTAAGCATACATCATGTACTCTCCCAAGGGCATAAAATTGAACAGTGCAAAATTTCATACTAAATACCAAATAAATCATTTATAAACTTATCTAGATGTAATGATTGTTATTTTTTGGAAATATCAGTCTTTACTAACATTTCCAAGCATTTAAATTATTGTTAAAATTATTAATATTTTTAATGGAATATTTTGTAAGCCACATTAGTAAGGAATTAATTAAGAGGTCAAGGGGAGGAGTTGAACTATGATAAAAATCTCTTTGTAGTTTTTGTAAATCAATAGATAAAAGGTCATATGACATGAAAATAACCAATAGACATTATTTTATTGTTCGATTACTGTTTACATCATCTGATCGATGTTGGATTTAGTAAGCAAGCCTGCTATTCATGACCTCTTTGGCTGCATTCAGGAGGTCAACCACTGTCAATAACGTAGATATTAAATCGGCCATAGCATTTGATCTAGTTGAGTTAGAATCTTGATTTATTTAATCAAATATCACATCCTTTCTCTATCATTCTAAATAAGTGGTTTTAATTAATATTAAGATTTTCAAAATCTCCGATCTTTAGACCCTATTTTTTACAGGTATTGAATTATATGCCTCTGGTGATCAAAATACGCAACTATATAATTGAAAATTCCAATTATTTTTAAAGATATATTAGCTTTTTTGAGAATGAAAATCGGTAACTCCAATCCATTTTGATTGTATTTTTTTTTAAATAACCCATTTTTAAATAAGTTTTTTGTTTTGTTTTGTTTTTGTTTTTTAATTATCAGTTTATAATAACTATTAAAATAGCCTAATTGAATAAGTTGGAAAATACTATAAAAATAATTATTAAAATACTGTCGTTTTCTTTGAGGTTCGGTGGTCCAGTCAGGAACACGCAAGATTGCCGCAACTCAAGATATGTGTCCCACGGACAGGTTTGATCATCGGTAGTGCGAGTACTTCTCCGTTCTTTTCAAGCCAAGGTGAAAGGTAGCTTTTTTCTGGAGTACCTAAAAGCAGGCATCATGAATTCCCATTTTTACCGCATTTTTTATATCTGCACATCTATTTCAGTCATATACGCCAAATGGTAGGAAGTATTTCCATATTATCTAAATCGATCAAAAAAAGGATTATTTCACCTCTAGATTATCCTAAAGTTGGGGCATGGTGTGTTAAATACATAGTAGGAGTTAAGGTTCAGGATAGGGGTAAAGTAAGGACTGTAAATTTAAAAATAAGGCTGCTATTATTAAGGTGAATGGGACTTAATGTCACCTGGCTCTAGGCTCTCGTGCAATTTTTTATACATGAAGAGACCATTAAATCTCAAATGTAAGAAAAGCACGCTGTTGTAGCCTGATTAGTCGGAGACAAGAAAATTCACTTTGTAAGAACCAATCTTAGAATAACTATACATATGAAGACCTTTCATTATTCTTCCCAGGCAGAAGACTGTATGTAAAGTAATGTAAATAAACAAACGCAGAAATTTGCATTTGGAATTTTTTTTTTTTTTTAAAAAAAAACAATGTTGTTTTCAAACTAAATCAATTGTGACAAAAACAACAATGTATATTCTTAGAAGACCTACAGTAAATATGATTGGTTCAATGGCTAACAAGACAGGGAGCAAATGGATAACTCTGCTGAAATTCAGATGTTTTCAATAATTAGGGGATGATGAATGGCTGCACGTTCTTTAATAGCACATGTTTGACTGCCCCAGATTACACAATCTTATTTTTAAGTATTATTTTCAAGTATCAGAAATGAGGAATTTAGGGAAAAAAAAGACCAGTGTAAATACTACATTTTTTTTTAAATTTATCTAATGTGTAAGATCGAAAAAAATCAAAATTATTTTAGCTTTTAATTTTAGTATTTCTAGTTAGAATAATTGAGTGTTGAGCCTATTATTTATTTATTTATTTATTTTTAAATAAATTTATTTACAATATGTATAACTTTTATGTTAACAATTTTCTATCTTGAACCACAATCGACGTTTCTTCGTCTGTGGCTTCACATAGTTCTAGGATTCTCCAGTTATCGTTATTTCATTCATTTCTGTGCCATAATTTGTGTTTCCATCTAATTTCATTTATTTCAACAGATCTGCAATTAGAAAAAAATCCCCTTTACTTTCTGACAGCGAAAGAAAATTCCACCATTTTTCGTCACCAGGGCTGCCCGTGATCGAACCCGATCCCTTATATACACAAGCGTACCGTAGCGGCTATGAAACCACTCGACCACGGTACCTTGGCAGCCTATTATTTATTAGTCAACTGCACAACATTGAAAACATAAGGATGTTTTTTTTAAAAACACATATAGTAATGTGTTTGAGCCCGCCTGACAGCTGAGACGAATCTATTTTTTTTTTTTTTCAATTTTATTTACATATATACATATCTATTTACAATTTACAGGCTGTCGAGACACGATACAAAAATGATGCTTATTCATTTTGTTTATTCCACGTTCGGTCCGGTCTTCACTATAAATCCAATTTTCACAGGAAAAATTGTCCACTAGTTCAACTATAAAGAGAAAACTTCCCTGATGTTGTACGACCACAAAAGTAAATTCCATTATCCCTCAGCATAGGGGGTCACCCGGGGATCGAACCTAATTCCCTTGTATATGCACTAGCTCCGGAAGCTGTAGTCGAAATCGCTGGACCACAGGAGCTGTACAATATAAGGATGTTGATGTCATCTAAAACTATTCAAAAATCTTATATTTCAAGAATTTATGTCATTTTATGTTTATGAGAACTATTTGTTCTAATATTCATGACATAAAATCCTGAAAGATTAAATTTTTAAATTATTTTATATTGCATAAATACAATAGTTATATTTAAACATGGCTGCACAGGTGATAATTTGATATTATATGATTGTATCTATCGTATATTATATTCATTATTTCTATATGCGTTGATTACTTTTGAATGTCTGAAATGATATAAAATATTAAAACAAACAAAAGAAAAGTCACTATTACCATTACACCATGTTAGTATGTGTGGATGGATTAATAATAAATAACTAGATAACCAGCATAGAACTTATACACCCTAGGATTAATAAATGATTGGTATTAATATCCCCCNCCCCCTCTACACAGTCNCCCCCCCCCCCCCATTTGTTAAAAAATGAAATAAAAATTGTATTCTCTCTCCTCCACACATTTTTGCCCCACTCTGTTTTTCACCCTCCTCCCCTTTCCCCCATTGGTTTAAAAACAACAATATTTTAAAAGTTAAAACCTGGTACTAAAATTAACTTGTTATTGGATTTTAGTTACAAATTTACTCAAAAGATGGGGCTAGTCTATTTCTGCCTCTATTTCTATTATGTATTGACTCACCTAAGGATTCTTTAGAATCCTTAAGTTCATACTATTATCAGCTTAATCACAATTATTTTAGATTTAATTTGAGAATATCCAGTTAAATTAAGAGAGAGTATCTATATTATATAGATACTCTCTCTTAACCTAACTGGAAATTCTCAAATTAAATCTAAAATAATTGTGATTTATATAGTACAAACTAAAACCTTCCGATCTTACACATTAAATCAAAAATAAAATCTAGAACTTAGTCTTCCCATTTCGTTTTTTGCCTACATTCCTGGTTGTCGATTGATCGAAGGATTTCAACAAAGAATTTTTGTTAAAAATAGTAGTGATCATTGTGGATTTTAAGTACAATGTCCATTCTTTCAGCCCAAGATCTTCTCATATTAAGGCCTTAATCTTAATATTAACAGAAGCAAAAATAGGCTGTGGTCTTTTCCATATCACAATTCAAGATGTATTTTGACTTGCCCTGTCCATTTTACTTTCTTTGGAGAAAGCAAGGGAAAAATTGTTATAGCAAAGGTTATTAGACCAGGTGTAGCAAAACACAACATCTTTGGTTAAACTACAATTATAGACCTCACATCTCCCCAATTATAGTTCACACTTCTTCACATAATTATGACAATTTAAGCAAATTATTAAAAAGGTAATTATTTGATGAAAAAACACAGCCTATATCAGAATATGATATAGCTATTTCCAACACAAGAAGTATCAAAATTCATTCCCAAGCTTACAGCGTCGTCGTCGTCGTAATGGTAAAATCTAATTCAAACATCATTTTTTACATAAATTTTATCACATTTAATGTTCAAAGTTTAAAAGTTTTTATCTAGAAAAATAAAATTTAGAAATGTGTACAGGTCTGGTGGTCCAGCGGTTTAAGTTACTGCTGCAACGGGAGCTAGTGCATAAGGGGGTCGTCAGTTCAATCCCTGGGCAGTTCTGGTGCTGAGGTGTAATGGCACCAGAGATTTTTTTCTCATTACAGAAAAATCAATTGTAGAATTTACAGAAAAATTTGGATTTATGCTGACTTTGGAACGAAAACGGATTACCTGGAACGAAAACGGATTACCGAAGCTTATCATCACTGTCTCATCACTGTTGTATCCTGTTCAGAAGATTGTAACTGAGATACTTTGGGTTATTTTAAATAGTTGTATCTATATTTGTTTCCTTAGCCATTAACCGGGAGTAATAAAAAAAAAAATTAGAAATTTATTTTTTGATAAAAAATATTTGCCCTTTGAGAAGTTGAATTTAAAAAAAAATAGCTAACACAGATTTTTTTTTAATTAAAATTCATAACGGAAACTGGAAATTGCATTTTATTTACATATGTACAATTTTTTAGAAATCAATTTTAACAATCTTCTAACTTCCAATCGGTGCTTCTTCATCATCTGTGAGTTGACTGGTTCCTGGGTTTCTCCATCTAGCATTAGTCCTTTTTTTTCATATCTGTGCCATAATTTGAAATTCCATCCATATTCAGTTATTTCAACAGAGCTGCAATTAGAAAAAATCCCTGATTCTGTCTGACGGGGAAAGAAAATTTCCCCATTTTTTGGCACAGGGGTTGCTTAGGATCAAACACGATCCCTTATATGCAAAAATGTACCATAGCCGGGTACAAGACCACTCGACCATGATACCTTGGCAGCTATCACAGATTTTATTTTAATTGGTGAAATATTTTATTGTGTAGTCATACAGCTCCGGTGGTCAGTGGTCAATGCTGTTGGTTGACGAAGCGAGTGATACAAGGGGTCGATGGTTCGATCCTGGGAAGCCCCGGTGCTGGAAAATGGCAAATTTTATTTCACCATCTGTACACATTGTTGATTTTTTCTCATTTCAGAGAATCAAAGGAATCTTTAATCAGATAAAAATTGGATTTATGGTTGACAATTTTTTTTTGTGACACATCTTGTGTGTCTAGCCCACATGACGGCTGAGGCGAATCTCTATTTATTCTATCTATATACACCATATACATATATTTACATTTATTAACATGCTGACGATCAGGATACAATAATGATGTGTCTTCCGTGTCGGTTTTCTGAGGTTCAGCCGTAATGTTATCTCTTCACATGTGTGTGAAACTTGACAATTCTGTAACTTCAGAATGCAAAGTTGGCAATTCAATCTAACTGGTTGAATATAACCCTACTCTCCCTGTCTTTCAGAATGAACGACAACTGGGATTTTGGGTTGGACCACACGAGCCTCGAACTTGGCTCGGACTGAGACCAAGGAGCAGAAAGTAGCTATGGTTGACAATTCTATGCAAAATGGAAACACAAAATGGCTGAACAGACAATGGATTAATGGAAAAACAAGGGATCATCACTGTGGTATCCTGACAAGAAGAATCTAACTAAAATAAAAGGCAAGTTTGGTCATGATGTCTGTCACGCTGCTCAGCAATATGCGGCAAGCCGATGATACCCAAAGATGTTTTTGCTCTATTTTCTGGCCATTGATGTCACTTTTTAATGGGCGTTTTAAGTATAGCAAATTAAGAAGGAACAAATTAATGTCTGTCTTCGGACATTTTTGACGGGATTTTAAACTAGTGTAAAAATAAATAATGTATATATTGTAAATAAACATTCGTTTCGCATTTTGGGTGAAACATATTTTTAAAAAAAAACAAATATTGTGTATAACCCACAGCATACTATTCTTTGTGAGAAAAGTAATAATCAGATTTAGAACTTTTTCCAGTTATTCTTCCAAAGGATCAGCATATTATAACAAATAGTTTTTTATTCCATTTTACATATTGTGTAATATATAGAATCAAACAGAAATGCCAAGAACTGATGACTGGCACAATGACAACTTTATTTACGGAAACAAAAAAAAAATTTGAGCTACATAAGGCTGTACTTCACGCAGCACAGTAATGGTGTGGTTCCTGGAAAGGTACGTTTTTACCGACTACAGTAAATAAATAAACCAAATAGCAGTAACAGAAACTGTTCACCAGGAAAGCCATACTTTTCCAATATGTGAACGCAGACATCATTTGTGTGTGTTCGTGATCTCCCTTTAATATTATGGGGAGTGTGAACAAGCAAATTAACAATTGCATAAATTATTAAATATTTAATTAATTAGTTAATCAGCGTGTTCAGGCTTCAGGCGAGTTTGAATATTTCAAAAGTTATTAAATTGATAGCTTTTCAATAAGTCATATTAAGAAAGTAATTATAATTTGAAATCAACTCAGCTATCGCCTGAAGACACTAATTGATAAAACAATAACAATAACAAAACCCCAATCGTTACAGTTTTATCTATAACCCTAATTGGGATATGATCATGTTCCGAAGCCAGTAACAGCGCCATCTA
>PXIH01S0004394.1:0-11109 GCA_003024985.2 Euperipatoides rowelli | reverse complement strand
GAGATCAAGACCTGGTCTCGAGACCTAACATCTCTGGATTATGAAATATTAAAACTATCAAAACGGAATTTATTGCACCTTTTGATTATCCTAGGATTGGGGCATAGTACATTTCACACATAGTTTGTTAGGGTTCAGGGTAGGGTAAAGGTTAGTAAGTAGACTGTAGTGCAATATTAAAGCTATCTAACCTTAATCCCTACTCTCAACATTAACTCCAACTACTTGTGAAATCCACTATGCCCTAACCCTAAGATAATCAAAAGGTGCAATATCCCCTTATTGATAGTTTTAATATTGGGAGACATTTTTTTATTAAAAATTAAAATTAAATTTTGAGTGGGAGGGGGGACTGCAAAAGTGCTGATTTTTCTATTTACATGCAAGTGTAGGCCTATATCAAATTTAACTAACTCATTTATCAGCAGTGCAAATAATCATTTAAAAGCAATAAATTGGCTATATTAATAATTATTAAATTATATTAATATATTATCTCCATTGATAACACATTGTATTTTGCACCAGGATCAATTCCTCAAAGTCTAGGATTTAGTCAGTGAACCTGCACGCAATATTAATATAATAATAATATCCAATAATTTGGTCAGATTGTTAAATTTATTTATGGGGCATGGTTGAGAATCTGGAGCTCTAAAATAACGTTTAAATTAAATGGCATTCAAATAATTAAGCTTTAAATGCTCAAGATTAAACTTACAAAAATTAATTTCACCAACGTGCCAATTAATCATAGAAAACTCCAAAGCAGCTCCCAAAAAGAAGAAAATGGGTAGAAAACGGTATACTCCTAAAGATTTACCGGGCCACTTTTCAAGAAGTTTCTGCAATGCTTTACTCCGTAACTGCATCATGAAAGCTCTTTTACCTGATATGTAAATGAATTTTTATAGAAGTTATATTTTTTAAAAACATCATTAGAAATATTTTCCACTATTTAAATTTACTATTTGCTACGTTAAAGTCTTATAGGTATTTACATTTGTTTCATTCGCCATGTTGGTGTAGCGAAGCCATTCATGCATAACACACTAAAAGCTATTGGTTAATTTTCCAACGAACAGTTACATCTAAGGTTGTTGCTTAACCAATCAGCAAAGCTTTTATATACTAATAGCGAGTAATCTCCATCCCAAAATAATTTAAAAGGACAAAGAGGAGTAGGAGACTTGTTGAGGATCGTTTGATAGTTGGTGGTAAGTAAACTGTATTTCCATGTTGAAATCTTGTTTTCATGATAATCATTCGATGAAAAAAATTATATCTTTAGAAAAGGGGATTAATGTGGACATTTTAAAGTTAAAAACAAAACTTCTGAATTGCGCTATCTTTTTTTTTTTTTTTTAAAGGAAAAAAAAAATAGTCAAGATTTACTTGGTTAGCGGGAGGAGCGTTACAATCGCAGCTCAATGAGGATTCTATAATGTTAGGCTTCTCGTTTTCTTGTCCTAGTAAACTTGTAAACTCATTGATCGGATCTTTTTAAGTTTCCTCTTGAGTGTGTTTGAACTGAAATAGCTTTGAATGAAAGTGAATAAGCCAATTGTAGAATTTCTCCACGCCGGGCGCATACCCAAATACAGTTTATCTTCTCTTTGAATGGAATAAATTTTAGGCAAACTCTCGCTTTTTTAATTAAAAATGTGTGCCACTTGATGTGAAAAACGTACCCATATCTTCGCAAATCAAACTGTTTTTTTTTTTTTTATCTCTTCCCTTAATATTTTTTATTTTTAATAAAATATAGTAGGCTACTCCGTAATTTTTTTTTTTTTTTCAACATGGACGTCATATTTTGAAATAAATTGTAACCTTAATAACCTTCAGATTGAACAGAATCGTATGTGCTCCTTTTTTAAAAAAAATATTTAAAGGTACGATATATTGTAGCTTTATCAGATTGCGATAAGCGAATTAGAAAAACATGCATACGTGTTGTTTAGTCTCAAATGTTTTTTTTTTCTCTCTTTATTTTATTGTAAATAAAATGTGTTTTAATTAATATTAATTTTTTCTTTCGGTCTGTGTCATAAATATAATAGTCTAGTTTTATAAAATTTCATATTTGCCTGACAAGAAAAAAAAAATCTATTCAGAGAGAGAACAATTTTATTCTCATTTTTTTTAAAAAAACTAGCCTACAATAGTTTTTTGTTTAATTTATATTATAGGTTTAATTTATTCATATAAAAATAAAAATGTACTTATTTGAGTCAGCCAAATAAAAATTTTCAAAAACATAAAACAACAAACAAACAGTTAATTAGACTTATTAAATAAACTATCCTAAATATTTATTCCCCTACCCCATATCTTACAGTGTACATCCCAATAACCTTTTTTTAAAAATATATTTTAAAATGTTTAGATTATACCGGTACTTAAATGGTAATATGTTTCTTTTGTATAGCTGAAATAATATTTCAAATTCAGGATGGTTTGTTTCATTCGATATTAATTTTAAATAGGCCTACTGTATACTGGAGGTAAAAAAAGAAAGAGAAAATAAAATAATAAAGCTACTCCCATACTACTATAATTATTTCTCCCTTTATTCTGTATGTTTTATATATTTATTTAATTTTTTTAATCAAAATATTAAACTTAATTTTTCCATGAAAATAGTAGTTCTCAATGACTTTCTTATAATTTAGTTTATATAATTATATAAAATGTATAAGTACAATGTAACTTTAAAAAAAAAAAAAACTCCATTGCTTTGTTCTAAATATCTATTTTAAACAGCTGCTGTTAAAATTGAAATTTCTTTCAAATTCAAATATTCCTATAGGGGGCGTTATTTGACTTTTTTTATTTTTTATTTATTTTTATTTCCTAAGAAAAGGTTTTAATATTGCTTCTATTTAGTATTCACTATACTGTATTTATTTTCAAATGTGCTTTATAATAAAGACTATTTTTATGGTACATAATTTTTATTTATTTTTAATGCATTATTAAAAGATGGGTAAATCCTCAAAAATATTTTTTAATTTTTATCCTTTTTCAAAACAAATTGTATCAAATTGAGAGTTCTAAATAAAAGGGATAGCAGATAATTTGGCTTCTCAGTTAAATATTGCCACCTTTTTTTTTTTTTTTTTTCATGCCCAGTTTGTTTTGGAAAATAAATTGATTTTTTTACTTTTTAGTGCAAATAAAAGATTATAATTGTTTTTGCTTATTTTTTTTTTTTTTTACACTAAGAATAAAATCGCTATTTTGTCTTCTGTAATCTAGTGGCCAATTGTTTTGAAACTTCATATTGCACTTTAGACTAGCCTACAATCTTTGTGAGATGTGAGTCTAGAAACCTTTGAAATGCCCTACCGCAGTGGATCTTAACCAGTGTTCGTGGAACACTGGTGTTCCGTGAATATGCCCCAGGTGTTCAGCGAAATTTATTAGAAATTATAAAAATAATTAAAGTACACGGCAATTACTTAGAACGACTTTGTGCACGGAGATTCGGTGCCGGTACTAGCTCTTTCAGGAAAAAAAAAATTACATGGAATAGAATTATTTTTTTTCATTTTTTAGTTTGAAAAAAATATATACAACTATAAATATGTAAATTATTATAAATATATAATAATGAATATAATATAGGCTACTTTAATAATTAATTCTGATTACTTTTTTTTTTTAAATAACACATTTATTAATCATAAAATAATTTGTTACAAATCTAATAAATTAAATTACACTTAACAAAGAAAGCCATAATGGATTAAGGTAATATGGAGAAATGAAATCTCTTTTAGTTACCCCCATCATGAGATTAGAAGAAAAATAATTAAGTTATAAAGAAATATTTAACAAATTTTAAAATAATTATAACAAAATCAATTTGAATGAATTTTGAATAATAAAAAAAGGTTTTTAGCATTGTAAAATAAATTTCAAAGTTATAGATCATTAGTCCTAGAAGAGAGCAGAATCAGCAGATATTTCAAAGTATGGTGTATTTACACCATGATTTCAAAGTACTAACTTAGTAGATGAAAGCAATACAAATCATATTAAATTTCGAAGCACAATGAAACTGGATTATAAAAGCTACCATACCGCAAAGAAATTCAAATAAAGTTAAAATGTAGAATTTAACAAATTTGAGACAAAATTTTTTATATAATTAGAGTTGAAAGTTCAATTAGCCTAACTTATTCCAAACTAAATAGAATGAATAAACTTCCACTATTCTTCAAAACAAAATAATGTCTTTAAGATGATTAAGTTGATAAGTTTTACAAGATGAAAGATCAAATTGCATTGTAACAGACATATTATTATTATTATTATGTGTTTATTCATCAAAAACATGGTACTGTAATTACACATGAAGTCCTAGCCCACAAAGGATGTGGCCTCCATTTACATAAAATAAAATATATACAGAAAAGTTCAATTAGATTCAAGGTGACTCACTGGCCTCAAAAGGGTACTTATGTGCAACTTCCAGATAGTAACTTATAGCCAAAATTTAAAAGTCAATAAGGCTCTATTAACACTATAATACAGTTCAAATCCATTAACGTAGTGTTTCATAGTCACAAAAAATCCAAAGAACTTAAAATAAAATAAAAGCGGCGTGATTTCCAACCTTAAACAAATAGGAGTTGCAGCAACATCAGGAAATAATACAAAGAACAATATAGATGAAAGGATTCCATACAAACTACAACAATTCATCGAATGGAAACCTCCACGTCAGCTCATTCAGGGCCTTGACCGTAAGAGCATTGCAATGAACAATTCGCCGATAACAAGCCAACTGCCCCATGATCTGTACTATGGGGAAAATTTCCATCAGACAACCGTAAGTCAATCCACAATCCGCCATCTTAGTAAAGAAAAACAAACAATAAAAAGATATAAACTGAATACTGAAACTGCTGCTGAGAAATAAAAATGGCTGCCATAGGCGCCCTAGCAAGTAAACTATAACTTCAAAGCTAATAGGCTACAATATGAGGAAAGAAACGAAGTTTCAGCCTGCTTTGAGACACACAGGTAGTTATTCTTATCAAATTCAACAAATCAAGTTCTTTTTGATAATTTTGTAAAGAAAAGTAGGAGAAAACTTGCAGAAAAGATGAATACCGGTAATTCTTGAATTATACTTCACAAAATAAGAAAAGATTGCAATATAGACCAGAACTGAAAAAAATGACTCCTTGGATAACACCAATGACTTCAGTTTCACTTTCATTAGACGAAGAAATTATCCTTTTAGTGATAGTAGGCTATTATGTTGTATAATGTAAATTGTGCACTGTCATGTGAGAGTCGATAACGAGATTGTGTGTGATCTGGCATTGCAATATAGCACATGGTTGCATGGCAGTAGATAATGGTTCATTTCTATCTTTTACACATATATCTTTTGTCTATGTTGATAATTAAATCATTTAATACTTCTATAATTAGTTTGTCACCTCACTGGAAAATGGTAAAATATGAACTTTTAAAAGTAAAAGATTTCAAAGTGAAACTCAAGAAAAATTATTAATGGCGCAAATTTTTTTTTTTTCTAAAAAAAAGTGAACGTTAATTAATTAAAGCAATCAATAAGTAAAATAAATCGGTGGGAAAAAAGGAAGCATAGACTACATATAGAAAAGTTTTTATTGATATTTATCATGCCCATGTATGGAAAAAATTAGCCAATTTGATGAAAGAGAGGAAAATTGGGATTGTTACATCGCACGTGTAAGCCAATTTTTTTCTGGCAAATGACATTGAGGACGATCATAAAATGAAAAACATTTTTCTAACATCTATTGGAACTAAAGTCTTTAATCTTTTATACGATTTATTTGCTGCAGAAAATTCTGCTGAAAAATATTTTGAAGAAATACTTATTGCTTTTAAAAAAACATTTTAGTCCTAAGCCTTCCGAAATATTGGAAACGTTTAAATTTAAGAATAGAATAAAGTCAGCAACCGAAACATAGCTGAATATGTAGCTTCGCTGAGAAGATTAACTATTAGCCTACATTTGGATTTAATTCCGACAGCTTAGGAAGGACATTGAGAGATCAATTTGTTGTAGGAATTGACAACGATCTAATACAACAATGCCTTTTTGAAGAGCAAAAGTTAACGTTTGAAAAAGCTATAGCGATTGCTAACGTGATGTCAGTTGCAACAAGGAATACTCGAGAAATAAGAGGAGTTAAAATAAAGGAACAAGATCTCTACATTCAAAAATTATCAAAAAGAAAATCAAAATAAATGTACTAGATGTAAGCTAACAAAAATAATCATATTGAACGTAAATGTTAGTTTAAATCAGCAAAAATTGTGGCAAAGTGAGTCATTTAGCCATCTGTTGCAGAACGAAACATGTAAACTATAAAACATGTAATGAAAATAAAAAGTTAATTGTAAACAAAAAAAAATATACACAACTTAAAGTCAGTTGAAGAAAAGGAGGATGATGGATATCAACTATTTCACATTGTGGGAAATAAAACAAGTAATCCACTTATTGACTCATTAAAATAAATGGAACGGATGTACAACTTGAACTTGACACAGGTTCACCCTACACCACTGTCAACTATGAAACTTTAAGAAAAATTGATAATGTAAAAATTATTAAGGAAAATATTAGTCTAACATTGTATACTGGACATAAAGCTAAAATTGAAGGTTACTGCAATGTTAGTGTAGAATACAGAGGAAAAAATGACAAATTAAAATTATGGATTGTCAACGGACATAATTCAAATCTTTGTGGGAGAGACTGGATCTGTTATTCTGATCTTGACATATTCAATCAAGTGAAAATGTCTAGAAATATAAACAATATATAATCTAATGATTTCAAAAATGAAGTAAACAAATTATTACTGAAACACCAGGAATTATTTGATGAGAAGCTTGGCACTTTGAAAAACTATAAAGTACACTTATGGTTGAAAGAAGGGGTCAAACCAAAGTTCTTACCTGCTAGACCAGTGACCATATTCACATAAAGGTAAAGTAGAGGAAAAAATTGATAGACTTTTGAATAGAGGAGTGATTACACCAGTTGGGTTTGCAGATTATGCATCACCATAATATGTGAAATTGAAAAAGGATAAAACTGTCAGACTATGCGGTGTTACCCACTTCCTAAAATTGATGACATTTTTGCAACTCTGACTGGAGGACAAAAATTTACCGAAATTGATTTGAGAGATACCTATAATCAGTAGGAATTGGATGAAAATTCAAAAGAAGTTTTGGTCATCAACACAACTAAAGGATTATACAAATACAACAGATTACCATTTCGCATATCAAGTGCACCAGCTTTATTTCAGAGAGTAATTGACTCATTACTTAAAGGAATCTCTATGGTTAAGGGTTCCCAAGATGACATTATTATAACTGGAGTTAATGATGAAGAACATTTGGAAAAACTGGATGAAGTGTTAAACAGATTAAAAGAAGCCGGAATGAAACTCAGAAGGGAAGTGTGAATTTATGTGAGATCACATTAAATATTTAGGATACAAAATTGACAACATTGGGTTACATCCATTAGGAATAGATTAAAGGCAATCAAGGATGCACCTGCTCCAGAAAACATCGAACAACTAATTGGAACCATCACTTATTATGGTAAGTTTATTCAAATTCAGTCAACTCTATTTTCACCTTTGTATAAACTTATACAAAAAGGACAAAACATGGATGTGGGATAGCAGCAAGCTTTTCAGGTTGCCAAAGAATCAATTTGCAGTTCATCAGTACTTGCTAACTATGACTCAACCAGAGAAACCATACTGGCTTGTGGTGCCTCACCCTATGGAGTCGGAGCAGTTTTATCACATCCAGGAGTAGAAGATCTGACAACCCCATTGCATTTGCTTCCAGAACTCTTACAAAAAATGAGAAGGGTTATTCTCAAATAGAAAAAGAAACTCTAGTTTTAATATTTGGTATGACCAAATTCAGAGATTATTTGATAGGACACACTTTCACTATGTCAGACTGATCATCAACCACTTGTATCACTGTTGTCTGAAACCAAGCAAATAGGCATACCAAGGATGTCAGCAGCTAGGATACAAAGATGGGCACTCACATTAGCTGGATATTCTTACAAATTAAAGTACAGAAAAGGAAAATTACACGCTAATGCAGATGCACTAAGCAGACTTCCACTAGACAATACGGTATATTTGGGAGCCGCCAAATTTGGAAGAGTTCTATTATTAAATGAAAACTCAACCTTAATTGATGTTACTAAAATAGCCAATGAAACCAATAATGATTCTTCTTTAAAAATTGTTAAGCAATTCGTAAAAAATGGGTGGCCAAAAGACATGAAAAAATACAACAATATTGATGAATTATCAAATTATTACAAGAAAAGATTTGAACTTTCATTAGAAAAAGAAATTTTGTTATGGTGATTGAGAATGGTTATTCCAAAAACTTTAAGGAAAGATTTATTGTGCGAACTACATGATGGTCATAAAGGTATGACTATAATGAAGTCTTTGGCCAGTGAAAAAGTATGGTGGCCTTGGATTGACAAACATGTGACATGCTGTTGTGTGTGTCAGCAAACGGTGAGCATGCCATCTGCAAATCTTTACATACCATGGCCAAATGCTACTAAACCATGGGAGAAACTACATGCCGATTATGCTGGACTGGTTGATGGCAAAATGATTATCATAGTTGATTCGTACTCTAAATGGTTGGAAGCCATAATAATGTAAATGCAGCTACTGCTCAAGAAACAACTGATCATCTCAGAAGAATATTTTCACGTTATGGATTTCTATACATACTTGTGACTGATAATGGAACTCACTTTACAGGTGAAGTTTTGGAAACCTACTTGAAAAGTAATGGAATCAAACATTTATATTCAGCACCGTATCACCCTTCATCTAATGGACAGGCTGAAAAAGCTGTAGGAATTGTGAAAAAGGGCCTGGAAAAATTATATGAGTTGATATTGGGATTAAAGAGGAATTTGGGACCATTAAACGAAAGATTGGAACGAGTCTTGCATTATAGGACACCAATAACTTTAACTGGTAAATCACCTGCTGAAGCTTTTCTTGGAAAAGAGATCAGAACCAGAATGGATTTATTATACCAGATGGTAGACAAAACACATGGGAAACCATAAAGAGCAACAAGACTATTGAAAGTGGAACAAATGTATGGATTAGGAACTTTGGAAAAGAAGAGAGATGGCTGTCAGCAACAGTTTTGGAAATGCTATGGTAAAGGTATATCAAGGTAATAACCTTGCAGACAGACATTTGAGCAGATCAGATTGATTATAGAAGTGTTGTGCTTGAACAACTAGACACCCATCCTGATGATCATGTAATTGAACATGAAGGCACTATGAAAGAAAGTGTACCTGATGTGATGGAAAACGAACCTAATAAGGAATCAACAAAGGTCAATACTGACTTAGAAAGTAATACTGTGATTAAGACTGAGTCAATTGTAAATGAGACAATAAGACCAGAGACTGCTATTGTAAGGAAATCTACAAGAGAAAGAAAACCTGTTAGATTGAGCTTATAATTATTACCATTTAATTTCATCACAATGTTAGTGATCAATTTTAAGGGGGAATAGTGTTGTATAATGTAAATTATGCACTATCATGTGACAGTCGTTAACGAGACTGTGTGCGATCTGGCATTGCAATATAGCACATGGTTTCATGGCAGTAGGTAAGGTTTCATTTGTATCTTTTACACATATATCTTTTGTCTATGTTGATAATTAAATCATTTAATACTTCTATAATTAGTTTGTCACCTCACTAAAACAGACAATAGAACATTTAAAATGGCTTTAAATAAATGTTTAAACATAAATTATAAGAATAAACTAATTTAAATAACTTAAAATATACAAAACTTAACAGAGACAATATTTTTAAACCTTGTTAACGGCAGACGCAAGCGCATGGCTCAAATTCTGATTACTTTTATTAAATCGTAAACTGAATAATTAAAAAACATTTTATGTACATATTAAAATCCGTAAGTCATAATATCTAAAAAAAATCAAAAATAAATGTGAAATTCAATAGTTAATTTTTTGAGTATTGAATTTTAAATTACAGTATTAAACATTATCCTCAAAAATGTTATGTATTATTTTCATTTTCCAATATTAGAGACATTGTGAAAGTATTTAGCAATAACCCGTAAACTGCTTATTATTGTTCTAAAAATTGAAAGAGTTTATAGATGGGAATTTCCATCGGGTATGAAAACGAAGCCGGTATTAATAACAATATAAAAAAATATGATGGAAAATAGTCAAAATATAAGTTTTGACTTGTTGGTTTTTTTGTTTTTTGATAAAAATAAAAGTTCTAAAGAACTCATAACTAAATAAGTTAGTAACGGATAAGATTAACTAGCAATAAAAACAAATAGCCAAAATAGCTTAAATAAGTTTTAACTTGTTCGTTTTTAATGTTTTAATGAAAATAAAAAGTCTAAAAAATTGATAACTTATTAAGTTAGTAACAGATAACATTAACAAACAATAAAAATAAACAGTTTTGATACTGTAAGCATACTCGCTAATTTAATTAAAAAAAAAATAGGATGGAAAATAGTCAAAATAGCCAATAAGTTTTAACTTGTTCGTTTTTAATGTTTTAATGAAAATAAAAAGTCTAAAAAATTGATAACTTATTAAGTTAGTAACATATGCCTTTTTTATTCTTAGTTTTAAGATTTTGCTGAATTATATACAAGAATGTATTCAGGGTAGGGGGGGGGGAGTCAAGGGATCTGGACAAAAAAATATTTTAAAATCTATCGTTCCAACTGCCAAAAAAAAAAACCTTATGAACTCCCTCAAAAATGTTAGTGTTCCACAAAAAAATTATATGTAAATAATAGTGTTCCCCGTAAGAACCACTGCCCTAGAACTTTTGTATGAGCAATGGCTACTTTTTTTTCAAGTTCTGTGGTTCTAGTGGTCTGATTACTGCTGTCTCAGCCAGATTATCAAAACCCTATATACCGTACTTAAATTGTTACTAGGCAATTTTCAGATTAAAATAAAACTTTAAATAAAGTTATTTATTTATTA
>PXIH01S0004393.1:8862-24319 GCA_003024985.2 Euperipatoides rowelli | reverse complement strand
AAGAAAATTATATACATAAGAAAAGAAATAAAGCTAATAAATAGTTATATAAAATGTCTAAATACTCCTGTACAGAAGGGTTTGGGCAAGAAGTTATTTTGCTAACGGGTTAACCTCCATTATTAATCAGGTATCCGAATGCTCCCCCCCCACTTCCAATGACCTTGCTTTTTCAATATAATTTAGGCTATATTTTTTATAAACTTAAGCAAAGATATTAAAAAAAAATACAAAATAAATATTTAAATAAGATGATCTTAAAGTTTATTTAAGGAGCTAGCAAGCAAAAAAAAAAATTTAGAACCTAGAATATACAAAATGATATACAAAAATAAAAAAAAAGATAAAATAGTAAGGAACTAGCAGCAATAGTAATAATTCCCAATGAGCTTGAAAATATTCATGAATATAAACATGAATTTTACAAAGGAACGAATAAAAACAGGGCCCAATTAAGTGTCAGATTTATTATCGAAATCGATGAAAAAAAGGATTATTCGCCTTTAGATTATCATAAGGTTGGGCATAGTAGATATAATACAAAGTTGGAGTTAGGATTCAGGGTTACGGTAAGGTTAAGAGACAGTAAACCAAAAAAAAAAAAAAAAAGGATGCTATTTATTTTGATCATGTGACCGAAATGTCACTAATTGAGCCCCATTTCTAGGTTCTAGTTTTTACTCATTCAACATCTCGTGCTTAATGATTTTAAAACGATTAGACAAGCGTCTGTTCATACAATTTTGATTAGAAATGAGAATGCAACCTTGTTAAAAAAAATGAATAAGAATCGGACTAGCTTAGGTTACAATCACGAGTGATTTGAATTTAAAAAAAATTTTTATTTTGCCAAGTTCTAATTTAATTTTTATAATTTTATTTAACAATTTTTTTTTTTTTTAATATTTGTAATGATTTAAGTAATTCTTTTGTGCAAACAAATGTTGCAATATAATAGTACATAATAATTTAGGACAGCTAACCATGTGATAAAATTACTAACTGGTTTTTGCCTGTTCCGTCGGTTAACCGGATAATCGACTCAACCCTACTGTACAGTATATAACAGTACATTAATTTTATAACTGATATGAATAACAAATTTACATTTTCTAATAAAAGTAATATAGGAATATTATAATTTTTTTAATCATTTCATTAGCAGGACATGAGAGATCATAACCTGCTAAAATGTTTTCATGATTAAAAATAGACATTCACTTTTGTAAGGTAGACGCTAACTTTTTCTGCCCGATTAAAAAAAAGTGATTTTTTTTTTTAAGAACACAAATGCTTGACATGTTTATCACTAATTAAGTAAAAAAGATAACTGCTAATATAAATTTATACAGTATATAGCAGAACTGACTAGAAACATATATAAGCTAATTGGACTACCTAGTAAGGGCCACCCATAAGGCATGACAAACCTCACTATTGTCAGGGGCCCCAGAAAAAATATATTTTATAAAAACAAAAAGCTAATAATACCTGAAAAAATATAATACTATAACAATCGATAAAACGCATTAAAAATATTTATGCATCGTACCACAACTAAATAAATAAATAAATTGTTAACAGCTATTCAGGTTATTCACTTAAATGTATTGAATACACTAATCAGAATTATAACCTAATGTAGTTTATTTTATTATCTTCCTGCATCTGGGTTACAATATAAATTGTTAAAAAGCAAGACATTTTTGAAAGCTCATATAACAGGTGAACCAATGTTTTTTTTTTTTAAAAAAAAAAAAGTTTAGACTATAGCCGTTGAATTGATTTCCAAAATCAGCAGATACCATTTAAACTATTCATTTCAATAATCTGTTTTTGTCTATTATTAAAATATATTTTGTTTATAAATGTAGAATGAGTTTATATTGTATTAATTTTAAACCAAAATCCAATACAGAAATCTTCCAAGTCTCAAACCATTCAACTTCTCATTTGCATCTATATGAAATTGGAAACAATATTTGGTGAAATTTGCATTGCACAGTGTTGGACTGGCAAGGTTAGCGATTGCCAATGGGGCTCCCCCCCCCCTCCCCCCAAATTTTTTTTTTAGTTTTCTTAGAGATTAGACACAATTCAAAAGTAATCTATCTGACTTTTCTCCAAACTTTTGGATTTTCTTTTCCATTTACACTGCAAAAGTTCATTTAAATGAGAATAAAGATAGGGTGTGTGATGATGCTATTATTGATATACAGTAGTATATTCTCCATTATAAATTAGGATATAAAGTATATCAGTGTTAATAATTTGATTTTTATACAGCAAGTTATTATTAATAATAAAAACAGTTGTCAGTCTTTAAATTTTTTGTTTCCTGTCAAGATTTTATAGTACAAATTATTTTCAAAAATATAAATTTATACATTTGTAAAGATAAAACTTTTTTTTTGTACAAGCAGTCAAACATTAAAAATTGCAAAAGCATTTACATTTTGGAGAACAATCTTGAAAATATCCTGGACTTTGAAAGAAAGCCAATAAACTATAGACTTACATGCTATTGAAAGAGGTGAAATAAAATGCAGCAAATGAAAAATAAACCTATAAAATAAAATTTGTACAGCTCCTGTGGTCCTGCGGTTTAGGCTGCTGTTGCAGCTAGTGCATATAAGGGGGTCGAGGGTTTGATCCCAGGGCAGCAACGGTGTGGAAAGCAAGAAATTTTCTTTCCATGTTATTTACACACCGGGAATTTTATCTGTTTTTATACTTGCAGATTAAACCATTGTACGATTAAAATTGGATTTATGGCAGTAACATAAAGGAACTTGGATATGGACGATTCCATGGACACTTTGATTCTGAAGAATAGTGAAGAAAAGCAGCAATGTAGGTGGAAGAAATGAAGCCTGCAAATTATGATTTAAACTTTGATTTGTATATATACCTGTATACAGTATGTAAATAAATTGGTCATGTTTCACCCCTTTAGGGTGAAACATTTAAAAAAAAATTAATTATAAAAATGATTTTTTTTTAAATGAATACAACTTTTGAATGTAAGGATATTTTAAATTTCAGCATTTTTTAAGTATTAGCAGAGCTCATTTTAAGTATTTAAAAGCCTTCAAAACTAACAGCATCCAGGGGCGTGAGCACCTGGAGCCCGTTTGGCAGCTTACAATCTACAAACCCCCAAATGATAACATTCCCAATTCACAACACTTACGCGCTGCCGAAAATAAAATCCATTTTTTTACTAGGGAAAGGGAGGGGGGCTTTTAATCAAATGAGCTAACATGGCCTTTTTTAGCCAGTCCGACATTGCAATTAGGCTTTTCTGTACAGTTCCAATAACAGTTCTGAGGGAGAAAGAGAATTTAGCAAGCTGGGCTCGAATTGAGAATACACTACAATCAACAATGATACAAGATAGATTAATCAATTTATTAATTTTGTCTATAGAAAGTGATATTGCAAAAAAATAAATTTTGATGATCCTGATTTTGCAAATAGGAAAAGAAAAAAAGTTTTATAGTCAAACTTCAATACAATTAATAAAAAATGTTAAGTTTATTATTAGTTGACATCTCTGTTTTCTAAGTGTAGATTGGAGAGCATTACATACATGGGAAATTATTTACTCAAATCGTACGTCACAAATTAGAAAAAATCTATTTTGTCGAAATTTCCCACTGGGACGTAGCTCCTGGACCCCGCTGGGGATTATCCCCCAGATTCCCAACACAAGGGGGGGGGGGGGGGGAACAAAGTGTCATAGGGCCCCAAAAATCTGTGGGCGGGCCCTGCCTACAGTGACCATACCTGTACGCCATAAGAAAAATGTGTTAACACCACTTTGTTAATCATTGCAATTAGACTATTGTGGCAGTCACCCATCAGAAACTAGACTAGCTATTAAATGTAAACAAACTTAGCTTGTGTTTAAATATTGAGTTCATTCTGTATATAACCATAACAATATATTACAACATACAGTATGAATGTTTTATTGACTTTATTAATTTAAAAATATTCTAATATGAAACCATTAATATTCAAAATTTAAGATAAAATAGAACTGAAAAGGGGGGGAAAAAAACATTCCCATTAAATGGGATTAAATTTTGCCTGCCCTAATATGCAATTTATGGTTCACAAAATTGATAAATTAACTTTTATAAGTGAAATGGACATCTTAGATTATGCACAAAAATTAACATTTTCATATAAAATTTGTTTTAAAAAAAAATAGAAAATAAACAGGTTAAGGAATTGGTATCAAATATTCCAATTTTCCTAATGCTATTTCAAACTGTTCACCTTGGAGATCATAATTTAAATAACTTAAAATATTTTTTTTTACATCTAGCAACACCGATTGATGTAGTTGTTATGACATGAAAAGAAATTTGATTTCAAACATTTAGAATTTACAGCAAAAAATCTAGAGTTAGGAATATGTAATAAATATTTTAACAGAAATCTGCTTTTTTTTTTTTTTCACCAATGACAAAAATTCAGAACATTATTAATTGAAAGCATACAGCCTATTAACTAAAATTTGAGGAGTCAGAGTTTAATAAATACTAAAATCCAGTTTTATTTCTAATTCTGTTTAACCTTATGGTAATCATTTTTTTTTTAATAGAAAAACAAAAAAGACATTTTATCAAGTCAAAACTTTTTATTTTAATGAAAACTTTATTCGATTACAACTGAATAATCTATCCTTTGAACTTTATACAATCTGGAGAATAAAGAATACTGTTTGTTAATGCCACACTTTTTATCAATAAAGTGGAGAAGGAAAAAAACCATTGCTTAGACTTGCTTTCTAAATGCTAGTGACAATTCACTGTCATTATACAACTAGTATAATCAATGGGCTGATACTCTAACAGCAGCACCAAATTTAAATTAAAAGAAAAAAATATAAATAATGCAGAATAAAGTGACAAATTTTAACAATTTCAGTAGAGGCAATACTTGTTGCCTTGTTAAAAGATAAAAATCCATTGTTGAGACCATTCTCTAGAAAATGCACTAGTGGCGCCATCTTTAAGTAAAAAGTCATAACATTCAAAAATCTTACAGAATTTCTTAAACAAAACTCTTTTTCTTGTTGAAATGGCTGTAAAAGCTCACATTAAAATTGATTTATTGATGCTCTCAAAGATTTTAAGCATGGCGGTAATAAAAGAAAAGGAAAAAATAATAGAGAACTGTAAATGTAAAGGTGCCACTTCGAAAATGGATGAAAAATTTCACACATGAAAATAAAATAAATGTTTAAAAATACAAATCTTTCATTTTTACAAAACAAACAAATGGAGGGAAAAAAATAAAATAAAAAATACTGTAAACTCTTACAGTAATCATTTGTAAAAATCACCCATGATTTTTTTTTCTCTTTAAATAAAAAAATGGAAAGCAAGTCCATTTTAGATAATCTATTTAAATATAAAATGATTAAGTTATACATAAAATATTTTGCACACAAGTCAGACTTCAGCTGCATAACTATTAAAAGAGTGGGATGAAATACATAGAGGAAGGGAAAATATGTTCAATGATGTGGTTTCATTAGAACCAAACTGGAAAATGTACAAAAAAAAATGTCATGTAGCTAAAGCCTTCGATCGATTTATTTATTTTTTTGTTATTTTAAGATTACCTAAAATGGTTGTATTACAAATAGCAAAATATGGACTACTAAGTATAATTTATTATTTTAAAATGGTCTAGAATAATATACATTCATAGTTTCTGAATCTTTTCACTGACTATTATAGGATTATTTTTTCTGATTTCTTGAGCTCCTAATTGCTTATAATCAAAAGTGCATTCATGTTTATCAGAATAACGGTGTAAACAGCAATATAAACCTCCACATCGACATTCAAACCCTGAAAAAAAAAAAAAGTAAGAGATTAAAATCAATTTTTATATCTAATCAAAGATTAAAAAACAATATAGTACAGTAAGCTTATAAATTAAGCGTCGAATCCTTACAAAAGAAAAAAAAAAAATACATTAGGCTATTTAACCCAATATATACTCATTCTCTATTTACTGTATATACTGTATTTTATAAGATTTTTTTTTAAACTTACAGTATCATTTCAAACAATTTTTATTTTTTAAAGTTACAAAAATAATGTTAGAAAAGCATGTCTGCAAATCCACTGTACAATCTGGCAATTATGGCTTTACACTTATAATTTAATAAAAAAGATTCACATCAATGCATTTGTTTTAGTTTATTATCCATTAATTATAATATACTGTAAATAACAAATTCCATTATTTTCCTAGAAAATTGCTAGTCAAAATTTTCATATTTAAATCAGCATTTTACATTTTTTATTTAACTCATATAAATACATTAGAGTACTTTAAATAAATTGCAAAAGAACTAATTGCCTTGATGTAGCTACTAACACAATAAATTCAGAAGTTAACACACCCAAAAATAAATAAATGACCAAATATAAAATTAATTAACGTTCTTAGATACCAATCCCTAGCCCCGTAGGATATGGGTTTGATTAGCAACAATTTAACTAAACTAGAAAAAAATAAAGTTAATGTCAGCAGACAACACACCATCTCACAGCTATCGTCCCAATACTTAATAGATAAAATAAATCCAGGTGAAAACAGCATATTCATTAGCCTAATGTTAGTATCCATAAACAATCCAGAATATATCCAAAGATAATTCACACAAAATCCAGTAACAAGGGAATATATACCCTCCCGCCACATTCGCAAATGTCTCTAGAAGGTTGAAAGCCATTACTCCAAATCACATTCACAAACATTATCGGATATTACAAAGATATGAGTTCCAAAGCGGCTATTGACCACTGCATTAATAAAATTTAATGAAAATAATCTTTGCAATTAAAGTAAAATAATAAATAGAAAGTTAAGATAAAATATTCTTCCTTCTGAATATCAAATCTGATTGAAATAACCATAGATGTTATCAGTAGTGAGCGGCAAAGGCCCTAAGAATCGCCTAGATCACATAAATGATTGCTGAAATTTAGTAAATCCACTGTAATTCTCACTGGTCAAAATGCATCAACTTCTTCCGACAGATCTTGCAATAATATATAAAAAATAATAAGTAACAAACTGAGAAAAAAATGCTATTTACAAACTAAAAACTATCTATCAATGACACCTTTTGCCACAGTGCTACAAAATTAGAGAAAGTACAAGTAATTTTTTTTTTTTTTTGTAACGCAGTTTTGAAGGCCTAGAAGAATCTATAATCGAGGTGGTATGTTTCATAAATGTCTGATTATATGAAGACAGGTTAAGCAGAAAGAAGAGTCGACAATAAAAGTGTGAAAAATCAATAATTAATTTAATAGAGGGGGAGGGGCATATAGCATATTCAAATCAATTTAGGGAAATGGGAAAGGAAGTAAAACGTGTTTTTTTTTTTAAAAAAAAAAGCTTTATAATTACCAATAGACAATTTCTGATCAAGTTGTACAGAAGAGAAAATATTGGTAGAAATAGGAAAAAGTGAATAATATTGACCAAGTTATTATAGAGCTGGAGTTTTAAACCCAATGGTGACTAAGACTGATCAGAGTAAAATTTTGCTTAAGCTGCACAATCAATTGTTTTATTGAAATTTGGCCCTTATTTTTATTAGCATTATACTATTTTTAACATTGCATAGCTGCTAACCTTACAATGTCAAAATTAGGAGTGGGATGGGGTCTTGTGGGTCATCTCCCTGCGGGATCAGGGGAACCCCCCCCCCTTCCTATAAATTTAATCCGATTTAACATCGAAGTATGTAATAACAATAGGATACAATTTACTATCACTATTATTTCTGACATCAGCCTCCACAGAAAAGGGTCCATTTTTTACATGCCTTTATCTAAATATAGTGAATTATTTATTTGAGCAAAACCATGTTGAATTTTCAGTAAAGTCTAAAATTAGATTCATTCTTCTCATAAAATGCAACTATTTAAATGCTTTAAATATGAAAATAGGAGGACATGCCTTATAATGGATTACAAATAATCTAAAGCAAATTATTTCATGATGCAACATGATTTTGTCCTTCCACAAGCATATTACTTTAGGTGAATTTTGAAACATAGCATGTATAGACATACAGTACATACCACATAAACAAAAATGAAAAGGAGGACATCTAAAAATTTTGTGTCTAGGGAGAAGCCTTCAGCAAAGTCCAGTGGCAAACCCTGGTGAAGGGGAGAAGTCACCCGCACTAAATTTTTATTTTTTTATGTAGTTAACACTATTTTGATATTTCC
Source organism: Euperipatoides rowelli (assembly GCA_003024985.2). NCBI lineage: Eukaryota > Metazoa > Onychophora > Udeonychophora > Euonychophora > Peripatopsidae > Euperipatoides > Euperipatoides rowelli. Next base: position 16,037 of record PXIH01S0004393.1, on the reverse strand, counting down.
TAATAATTACACGAGTCCAAAACTATTATCATTCCTAAAAGTACTTTCAGCTGTATTAAAGTTATTGACGAAAATTGCACTCTGCATCAGGAATTCAGCTTTTTTTAAATTAAAATTTACATTGGTTAAATATCTTCTAAAAAATTCATCTGTCATAAAGATGGTCATAAAAATGTTAAAAACAAACCCTGAGACTGCTACCTGACATTCAGTTCATTCCCAAAATCGCTTGTCATTTTATTAAATTTCTCATCCCATATGAAAAAAATCATGGACATTAGAATTTAATAACCCATCGGTTTTTTTTTTTTTAAATAGTGCTATTTAAACTGTCATTGTCACTGTCCTCTTCAAACTAATAAAAATATTAATCATCAGATGAATCAGAAATAAAAAGGATGACTACAAAAACTTGAATCACAAGTTCTGGCTTATTTTAAAGCTACAGTAAATTACCACTTTTAAAATATCCCAAAAACGAGATTGAATACAGTGCCATCTAGTACCTTCAAGTCAAACTACTGATAATTACGAAGTTTGTCAATTTTGCTGAGGGAAACCACTACAACATATCCCAGAGCTAGTCAACATTTGGTTGAAAATAGGTTAGTATTTCTTTTCCAATATTCAAGCAATATGCTATAAAATGTGTTTGGGTAGGTTGGAGCAAAATAAAGAGTATACTAGAGTTTAAAACAAGTTTATGATATTGATAAGATGCATTGTATGATAAAGTGCATCATCACTTTTTTTCCACCTGAATAAAATAATCCATCCTCGGATAATCCTGAACAATCCAAGTCAGTTGACAGCCCATTACTATCTTCAATTTTTATTAAAAAAAAAAAAAGTAAATTCCCCGCAACTAGTCAACCATTTTTTTATTTTCAGATGGGACTCAAGTCATTTTATTTACTTATTTCCTGTATTTCCAAATCTCATTTGCAACTAGTTTTTTTTTTTTAAAAAATAATTACTCACCAGTTAGTCCAACTTTCTTTCGGCAACTCATACAACGATTTCTTTTTGTTTTCGATTTCTGATCTTTGCCATCAGAAGATGGACTAGCTTCACCATTTGCACTTTCACTTTGATTTGAGTCCACATCAACATTAATTTCAGTTGCAACAGATAATCTTGCTTGTTCTTGTTGCTCTTGACTACTTTCCGATGATAATGATGATGTTGATGAAGCAGTGGCTATTTGTACTGTAGGGGATGCAGTTGATAGAGCTGATGAACCAGCCACATTGTTGCTGTCTGAATTTGTGGCTAAAATAAAAATAAAAAAAATAAATTTATTTTTAAAAATTTATTGTTAAAAATTAATCTGATCAAACATAACACAAAAACATTTAAAAAGCCTTTTTTTTTCTCTTTCAATACTGTATAATACTCTGAAAAAAAATGACACCATCAGGGATTAGTTAATGCCATTCTTTTAAGAATTTTGTTTTACAAATTAGAATAAGAAATAAGTATTACTGTATGTACTGCTGGTTTAATCACGGCAAGCAATGAAAAATGTGTTACAAAAAGGGACAAATATTTGAAGAAAAAAAAATACAATTGCTAAAGTACATTAATTTTTTCAAAAAAAAATTTGTTTGACATTTACCATTATCTCAAAGTATGGATCTTTTAAGAAGTTTACTGTATGTGCAGTGTTAGAAATTAAGAATATAAACATTGGAGACAGCTTAAACATACCTGTTTTATATCTGTAGGGCAGTAGGTAAACAAAAAAAAAACTTATGTCTCTAATTCTTATAATTTTTTTTATATTATTGCATTTATGGATGAACATACTGTATTTTCAGATTTATAATACATACTGTATCTCTGACAAATGGAATTATTACAAGAGTCAGTTTCAAAAAATGTTACAAAATCATTTCCGTAACTTTTGCAATTATTTTTAGAAAAATAAAATTAGGCTTATTGATATGTTTGGCTTTAGAACATCATTAGACTATATAGAGAAGTATTTAATAGTATTTGGCCATAATTAAGATATGGGTAAAGTACAGTCATCCTGTCCTTTAAAGCTATTCCAATATGTCTGCAAAATTTTAGTCAACTTAATGAAAAAATAAAAGGTCAACAGAGATTTCACCAATGAAGCTACCATCTTAAAGTTTCAGTTCATCAAATAATGAAACCAGCTCCGGGTTGTACATTAACTTTGGCAGTGGTTGCCCGTGACATGAGGACGTTCATAACCAGGTTCGCACTTAACATATACGAAGGAGAACATAAGTGGATCTAGCCAGAGTCTGCGAAAAATACCGCTAACTTTTTAAACAATAAATACTTTTATGTTAGCCAACATCTTTAGTGGCTATATATTAACTTTTAATTTGGTTTTATTAGTATTGAGATATTAATTTAATATAATTTATTTAACCTTAATGTTCAGTTTATCAAAGTTTTATGTTAAATTGAATGTTTAAAAGTTTTTTTTTTTTTTTTGGTTATGTCATTGCATTTTTATTATAGATGGGTTATTGATAAGATATTAAGGTTTAATCTATTAATACTGTTTGATAGCAACAAAATTTTAGTATACATTTAGTCCTTAAATAACGTTCTTAACTGGTTCCCAAAAAGTCATGTGTTAATTGAAACTTCGTTATTTGGAACCAGAAATCTCGTAAGAAATAAGCTTATAAGCATTAATTGGTTCCTGGATAGTGCTAATAAAAAAGTTACATATTACATTGTACTGTTAACATTAAAAAATAAAAATTTGATAGCCTAATTTTAAATTATACAAGTGAAGCATTTTTGGAATCATAAATTATAGCCTATAAATTATTACTGTAGGCCTACTTGAATAAAGAAAAAAAAAAAGGTTATATATTTTTATATAAATTATGATTTAATTAAATATTTTTTATGTATTTCCTGTATAACTTTTTGTCAATAAATATTCTAAGAGAAAAAAAAAATGGTAAATTGAATAAATTATTTTTAGTTTTATTAAAAATAGCCAGGCCGAGATTTAGTTTCAACAAGTTTTAAAAAAGAGAAAGTATTTCCCCTCTTACTACCTTCATCTATGCAGCTCATTACGAGTTAAAACTACCCCCCCCCCCTCTCACTATAAGATCAATTAGCAGGGCATTTAATACTCATAATTTATTACTTTATTTACTGTCTGTAATAATAATACAGTAATAACCTGTTATAAATTTGCCAAAATTGCAGTACAATATTTGACGTTGAGACTTTATACAAAAAAAAACATACGGTAATAACGAAAGATTAGCAAAATGTACAGTAGGCTATACTGTAGGCCCTATACTGTGTATAAAGCAAATAACATTAATGCACACACATAAAATGTTATATGAAACTTGGTTGGGAATTTATTATCAACACAAATATGGGACAAACGCTATTTGAATTACTTTAAACCAAGGATCTAGTGTACATATATTGAGGCAATGATATTCTCAATCGATTATTGTTAACAAACTTTAAAGTTGTAATTTGAAATTGAATGTGGTTAAGGACTAAGCAGTTCTCAGCTATTATTTTAGTTTAGATAATTAGGATAATTTGTAGTTTAATCAATTCTGAAAGTTAATTTTTACTTATATCATTTCCCATTCTTACATTGGGTTTTGGGAAAATAGTTATTTTACGATAGCTTATGTCAGTTCTTAGTCCTATAGAAATATAAAATAAAGGAAACGTTTACTGTATATTATAAAAATACATGTACAGTGTATACTGCAATACTTTTTTTTTGTGTGAAATGAAATAGATTTAGATAATTTATATATTGTGTGTATATAAAAACTAATATACTGTATGTACAGCTAGTTGATTTAAAAAAAAACTGATTTTTAAAATTATATTTACAAGTCACATTTACTGTAATACGGTATCTCTAAAAATAATTGGAATTAAAATCTGATTTTTCATTTGTATACAGTTTAATCATTCCACTTTATGTAATTTTTGCTTAAAAATTCTTTTAAAATTAAAAAAAAAAAAATTCTAAAACTGTCAAATCTTATGGACATTAACATAGAATTTGCTTATCAAGATGAAGCCATTATGACATTTTGTTATATTGAAAAGTACAAAATATTGTAGTTATTCCTTTAGTTATCATTTAAAACTATAAATAATACAATGGTAGCGATTCTAAATGTGTTATTCTAAAACAATATAAATTAAACTCCAACTGCTTGTATTTTTTTAATTACATTTTTTTTATGTAATAAGATTTATTATTTCAACTTTTCCTTCTGATCACAATCATTCTGGCTATGGAACTTTTTTCTATATCAGCCAAAAAGATTTATATCAATTTATATTGAGTGATTTATTCTAAGATATTTTGCAGCAGTTTTAATTTAAACCCTTGAGTTTTCTGGTTAGAGCAAAATAAAAAATAAATTATCTATGTTTATGAAGAGTGAACAGAGGGACCTATTGGACTCATACCAACTTAATATCGAGGAGTTCAATTCAGTTTTTATTTAGACTGTGGCTCTAGGGTTCCCACTAATTTTTAACAAATGTACAGTATATGTCCCCAATCAAGTATATTAACTACTTAAACTAAATTCAAATCATAAAATATTCCTTTCTTCCCATATTTTTTTAAAATAGGATGCTAGTATACAAAAAAAAAAAAGTTAAGTTTGATATCCCCTCCCCCATTCCCCCATTCAAAGAGAATGCATCTTTTTTAACTTGATCTGTTTTAACAAAAAAATATATGTGTGGCTTAGTAAAATCATTTTGGGAGGGACAATCACAGTATTTGGTATAAAACAAAATTAAACATTATGTAATTGCCAAAATAGTCGATCCCTATTTTGGTTCGTTTAGGGACATTCCTGTGCAGCAAATTTAGTGAAATTTAGCACTTTATTTTGAAGCACAATAGATTTTTACCCCAAGGCTTTTTTTTAATGTAACTTACAAAGTCATTAACATGGCAGCCTCAAAAATTTTTTAATATTTTCTTTTCATAATATACAGTACTATGTACAGTATATATAAAATTTCATCCAATTTGGTCAAGTGATAAACAAAACTAAAACTATAACTTAACAGAAAAAAATTAACCTTGCAGTCGTCGCGGTATCTGTGAGATACATAATTAATATTCAAAAATTAATTTCTAGCTAATGTGCTGAACTATAATATACAGCCTATTATTCTCCTAAATTAATGAGTTTTTTCATCTATCAATTAGCCGGAGTTGTGACGGCAAGGCATATATTGATTTCCTTTGATTTTACCTGTCAGATATACCGCGACGACTCACGTAAGTACCGGTATTTCTTTCAGGTAGCTGTAATGCATAAATATTATAAAAAAATTAGGAATAAATTTATACATTTTTTAAATTCAAAGCAGAAAATTCTATCTCTAACGACAGAGAAGCGGCATTGGAAAATGTAAGCAGAACTGGCTACACATTTAGAATCGCTACACATTGCAACTTTCTGAAAAAAAGATTCATATTTAACCCAGCGACGACTGCTGGGTTAAATATGAATCTTTTTTTCAAAATGGCTAGCATATTACATAGTTTCCAAAAAAATTTTAAGACTTAAAATTTAGTATAGAACACTTTTAAAATATGGAGCCAGAATGTTGACATCACTTCTGGATTTTATTCAAATAGCAAAATATCTAAATTACATTTTTTTTGTTTGTTTCAAATTCATTGCCATGACAAACAAATACCCCAGAAAATTTTTGCTTACACAGTATATTTCTTATTATTTACTATATAATGCATAAACTTATCAGTTTTAACCCATAAATTAAAAAAAAAAATTATTGTTTCAAGCCCTCTATTAAAAAAAATAAAAATGGTTGTTTTTGGTCTCAAATTAGTGCACAATCTATAAGAGCCACTCTTGTAAGGTCATAAAATGGCAGTGTTAAAATAATTCAACAAAGTTTGAATTAAAAAACTTACAAGCAGAAGAATTAACCCCTCCAGTTGGAGATTGCTTTCTTTTTAAAGCGTCTTTGTAGCATTTCGAACAAAGTCCGTCGGTGGCAGGACTCCCATAAAATCCACATCCTGATCTGCACAATGTTGCTTGGGCAGTTTGATTAGTTTCACGTTCCATTCTGGTCAGACAACTTTAAGGGAAAAAAAAGGCAGAATTAAAATCTTACGAATAGAAACTAGGGAAGACTATGTAATAACAAAATACTAATAAAATCCGAGCTTGCATTTAAAAAAAAAACTGAAAATTATAATCTTGAGCAATGAACATTTTCCATTAAAAGATATCAATAAATTTATCGTTACTTTGTAAAATAGCCTACCAAGTTACTGAGGGGGGGGGGGGCGGTGATTGTTATTGCTCCACCAAATTATTATTTCTGATGGGGTGATAACACAAGAGACCTCTAAGATTAGCACGTTCCGGGGCCTGTAAAAATTATTTCTGGACCTGTAAATTTAAACCACACGTCGGAAACGGCCATATAATTTTTTTTATTATAAAAAAGCTCATAATTTATAATACTTAATAATTTTTGCCTGTATAAAACTAATCCTTAAATTCCTAATATCTCTTAGATTTTAGGAATAAAAAATAAATACATTCACGAAGAGGCTTCAAATAGTGACAGGTAATAAATGTACTCATGCTGGATATCCATAAAACATACAATGATGAAAGCCTGCTGCAGTTTATTCATTCAGCAAATCTTTTTTCTTTTTTTTAATTTGGAGTCAACAATTACAAGTCATGAGAAACCTTCAAACATTTTTTTTAATTTCTTGCTTAGAATAATTAAAAAAAATAATAAAATTAGAAAATCCTATTTAAAAAATTAGGAGTATTTGTTCAAATTTTGAACGTTATCAGTATTTGAGTAAATAATCTGGCAGTCACGCTAATTGCCTGTATTAAATTAAATGCATAAGGTCACACCACCAGGATTAATAAAAGAATAGGTCATTTGTATAATGCTTTTAGAAATGGCATAATAACCTTGTAATTAATCAAGTATTTTTCAAAATTACGATTGTACTTTTATTTACTAAAAAAAAAAATTATGTTTTTTTTAACCTACGAGAGGTCGCGCTGTAGTAAATCTTACGACAAATTCATTTTTTTATAAAATGTGTCTATGTGTATGGACTTGTATGTTTATCTCTGCCTTCTATTCCTAAAACT
>PXIH01S0004391.1:2702-13296 GCA_003024985.2 Euperipatoides rowelli | reverse complement strand
TTAAAATTGAAGATGTTAAAGTGCTATGTTTGGTCAGTTTTCTTATATGGATGCAAGACTTGGACTTTAACCAAAGACTTGGAAAAGAAGATCAATGCTTTTGATATCTGGTGTGCAAGAAGAATGTTGAAAATAAAATGGACAGATTTGATCAGAAATGAGAAAGTGTGGAAAAGATGGGAAGATGGCTATAGTCTTTTGGATGAAGTAAGGAAGAGAAAATGGAAATATGTCGGGTATGTTTTGAGAGGATCTGCAGGAATTAGTAACAGCAATTGAAGGATGGACAGAAAGTGAAAAAAAGAAGCGGAAGATCAAGAAGAGAATGGTTGGATGACCTAAAGGACTGGGCTAACACCAGGCAATTATCTGAATTAAAAACAAGAGCTCAAGATAGAAATCTTTGGTGATCCATGAACGCAAACCTGACTTGAAGAACGCACCCAATGATGATGATGATTAAAGATAATAAATAAATTTCTATTTAAATGTATTTAATTGAATTCCCACAAGAATTCGATATATATGTATACACACACACAAATGGGCAATGTTATTTATTGAATAATATCTGAAGAATAAATAATAGAAGCAAATATTCATTTCAACAATATTAATTTTAAATTATTATTGATCAGTCCTATGATAAACCTTCACTCTTTTTTTCATTGTTTTAAGACTAATTTAATTGAGACTGTAATAGAATTCAAGATGATGTGACATCTTGCGTGAGATATGGAATTCAAGAGGATGAAGCAGCCTGTGAAGATTTGGAATGTAGCAGTATTCAAGATGGTTTTACGATAGAATATTCAAATAAAAAGAAAATGGAGTAAAATTCTGGAATGTTTGGTTAGAGGCATTGGAAGGGAGCAATAGCCTCTTCTGAGCAGACAGCCCGATTGTAAAACTCAGAAAACATAAAGTACAGTTTATGGAAAACTGCTAATGAATGAACGAGAGGATACATTCATACCGGACATCGCTGTCTATCTTGGAAACCTAGCTACATTTAACCGTCCACTTTATCGTCCACTGTACCCAGTAGCCTATATAAGGTTCCACTGAACATTAAGAAAAGTATTACAACTCCTAGACTGAATAAATTAAGTTTAAGTATTTATAACGCTAATATATCATTGCTTCTACTGTGTAATTTATATATAAAACTATCAAGCATATAGTATATATTTCAATCACATTAATCATTGTCCCTTTCTTACAACTCTAGTTTGATTCACACTAATAATAAATTACAAGTAGCTAAAATCTCTAAGCAGCACACAGATATTCATCTACAAGCTTCTCTACTGACTCTCCTAATTATCTTGGTTTTCTAACAAAGACAGGCAGGAAATACAAATTATAATCCTATTAATTATTTCTTATCATAAATGGAGGGGTGGCAACTAATTTTTACATAAGATCTACTTTGCAAATGAAAATCCACCTGAGATTTACTCTTTTAAAAATTCCACAGGGTGGGGGACAAAAGTGTGAATATAAAAATTTTAAATACCCATTTGTTTTCCTCATGCATTTAAAGTTAATAACATAGTATCACCACTGTATGCAATTATTTACTATTTATTAAAAGCAGAACAACAGACAGGTGTATAACTTTTCAGTATAAATTTGTATTATACGACTGATATTCTATTAGTATAAAAACAAACATATTTTACTTTATTATTAATTATTATTTTAATTATTGATTTTTCAAAAGTTTTTGAAAATTAGGCCTGAAAAGAAAATATATCTTAATTATTGTCAGTCTACCAAAAAGCATTACACGGTCGACCGGTAGATCACGATCAACGTTATTGACACCTCTGCATTAATGCATCAAAATTAACATTCTAACTTTTAAGTAAAATTTAATCACCATCTATGTATTTGTTACATGTGTGAATGTTATGATATCGAAGTTGTGGCAATTGTCAACAAAGGAGGTAAAACTATGTGTAGGCTATATAAAGGAAATTACCAATGAACATGCCAATTTCAGGGATTCACCAGGGGGATCAATATGAATATTACACTAATATCACAGGTCATATCACCAGAAAGTGCATTATTTCTAAATCAATATAGAGATTCTGTTTATACTGAATAATTTATGTAAATTTAGTTGTACACATTGCTATTTAACTTTGTTTAAATTAAATTAATTAGCCTAGAAATGGACCGATGGTTAAACAAGTATGTTGTTAAAACATAGAGATGAAAATTATTCGGATTCAGATGATGATCTCACTCCAGCTTCTACTTCAAAAACAATAAATTGTAGACTTACTATGTGGCCTAAAATTCTGGATACTCCCTTAGCATTGGCTCTGCACAATAAACCATAACTCAAACATTTTAAAACAATGTAGCCTACTGTATTTAGGCAGCAAGATAGCTTCTAAATGCAAGTACAGTAGGCTTACTGTACAAGATTACGATGAAAATGTTATTTTTTAAACAGTTTATCTTAAAACAGAAAACACCAAGTAGGCTACATATTGAACTCATTAAAATATTAAAGAATTCATTGTTTTTGATTACAATAATTTTTAAACATGACAAAGCTATATCTATTATTCTATTTTATAGTTGCTTTCAAAATGTCAAAACAATATTCTAATCCCATTACACCCTCCACTTTAAACTAATTTAGTGCTGGCAGACTCCAGTTCCCTCAGCAATTACAAATCTCTCTAGGGATCAATATTCATCCAAATGCCAACCAGATATTGATGATGTAGATATTATTTTATTGAAAAATTAGATCATCTAAAGGGCAAATGTAATTTGTAAAAGCATTTAAATAGTGAAAATTGAACTATCAAATGAAATAGATTTTTTTTTTTAACCTATTGAAAATAAATTTTCTTTTTCTTTTATATAAAAGTTTACCTTTAGCCAGAGGTGAAAGAAAAAACAATCAATGTCTCAACACTTCAGGTTTTTAAGGGTTAGAAAAGAATTCAAATTAAGTTTGAAATTCATTTGGTCAACAAGGTTCAATGAACAAAATATATTTTTTTAATTTAAATTTAACCAATTTGTTCAAATCTCTTTTAAATGCCCTAGCCATGAAAAATAATAAGTTCCAAACATTGGAGAAACATTTTCTTGGGGTAATAAAACAAATAACAAAGACCATTGTTTTACTCATTCATTTACAGTACTGTAATTGAAAACTACAAAATTTATCTCAGAACCAAGAAGTGGCAAATGACCTTGAGAATACCATAACAACAGTCCAACTAGTTCAAGTTTTTTTTTTTTCAAATAACAGAAGTATGCTAATTTCAATCTTCAATATGCAATCCCAAAGGAATAATCAGCGATCTCCCATTTTGAGAAAAAAAAAAAAAACTGTCAAAAATCCAGGAATTGATAAGTTTCTGTAATGTTGTCAACATTTTGTGGTTCTCCTCATTTTATCTTTGCAATAAGGAATTGTTATGGCTTCCAAAATGATCATTCTAATGGATTGACTGACATGTGTGTTCTCATTTAATCTTTTCAAAGATAAAATGAGGAGAATCACAATATGAAATGCATTAGTAGATTGACTATTATGGAATCCACAGCAATGGTTTCCATAATAGTCAACCTAATGGATTAACATATTGTGGTTCTCCTCATTTTATCTTTGCAATAAAGAATTGCTATGGCTTCCATAATGGTCAATTTATTAATGGAATAACATATTGTGGTTCTCCTCATTTTATCTTTGTGATACATAAATTCTTCATATGTGACAAAGATATTTTAGATAAGAATGGAGATTGATAATGTGCTGACTGCTTACAACAATAAAGATGTCAGAAATTTATAAGTGAAAAAAAAAAGATTATATCTGCTATAGATTCAATCAAGCTGATGCACATATTGTAGTATGTTTATTTTGGCAGTAGGCCTCATAAGGTGTGGATCTGTTCAAATGGATTAAAATTAAAGTGATTTATGATGAAGAAGCTCAATATTCTCACAATTTAGAATTAAATTAATTGAAATTTTATTGTATTTTTTTTTTAATTATTATTTCACCAAATAGACATTTAAGATTATACATATTCTAAAATATGTACAGTATATAGTGAAGATAAATTATCTGGTATCACATTGAAACTACCAAATCAAAGATGAGGAATCACTAAGCAAGTTCATTTGACCTTACAAAATAAAGATGTGAAAGAGAAAGGTAATCATACAGAATTTTCCCTCACCTATTAAAACATAACTAAATTTATTCCAAACTGGCTACAATTTCTATGAATTTCATGATTTTATTTTTTACTTTTAAATCAGTAATAGTGTAGATTGTACCTTCACCTATTAAAACTTAACAAAAATTCATTCAAATTAGCTCCAATATTATCAATAACTAACGTGTGAATAACTTTTAAGACAATTAAATTGTAGGGGGAAAAATTCATTTTGCAATGCACCTTTCAATCAGACTTCCTATTTACTAGATTTTAAACAATGAATGAGCTCTTTTTTATTTATGATTTACTGTAAATATTTTATAATTGACTTTAATTTTGTGGTTTTTAACAAGTTTACCTTTGTCTCTTAAAAAGGTTTAAATTTGGAAACATTTGTGTGCTTCATTTTAAATATCCACATAGACGATGTTAGAACTTATAATGAACAGGGTGGTTGCGGGCAACAACAAACAACATGTGACTCATCTCATCAACATTTACATGATGGCTAATATGGTGATTGAATCAAAGTTTTATTTCATCATTGAACCATCATTTAGAGATGATCAATCTTAGTAGCATAGCAGTATATTAAAATCGTAACTGCTAAGCTCTACTCATATTAGTTGAAACTCTGATTTCTCTCCTTCCCCTTACCTTTCAGACTTAAATTTTGGTAATTTTTTTGAAATTTTAAAATTTCAGTGTTATATAGAGCTTGAGATAAAACAGTAAACCAGTTTTATAATTGAATGTTTAAGGGTCTCTTTATAGGTTTTATAAAGTATGAAGATGTTCTATCAGTTTAAAAATTTACTGCTTTCAGGATGCCTATTGCTTTAACAACTAAAACAGAATAATCAGAAGAATTCAAATAGAATAAAAGACTTAAACACATGCTGGTATTTAAATGATAGTCGCATTGAACAGAAATCATTTGATAGCAACTTGGATGGAACAACTTACAGAATCAAAAATAGCTACCATTTTATATTTCATGCATAATCATACATCACTTCCATACCTTTCTAAATGAGTAAAGTCCTTCTCCCTTCTCATTCTAAAAAAATATTTATGTGCTCTTTACAGCGTTTTGAAAGGATGTTTCAAGGATGAGGATGGTGGGGACTTTCTCAATCGTAACTTATTAACTCATCAGTATGTCCGTAATTCAAACCTTTACACATTAATAGTGTTTGTAAATGTATGTTATTGAAGGAAAGTGGTTTTTATAATATGTCATTATCTGATTTATGACATACAAAATTATGGCTTTGTAATATATCTGATTAGGCCAAATGGTCCTCACTTTTAAATTAAAAAATGACATTAATTTTATTTTCACTTCCCTCTCTTACAAGGTTTGTTTGTATAAAAAGTAGCCTATACTATTAAGGTAAAATGTGTTTGTATTATGTGAAGCTATTAGGCTATATGATTAATGGTCATATAAAATTATGATTTTCCTTTTACTTGATCAGAGGGTAAATTCTAATTACCATAGAATTCTGTCAACGGTCAACCCAACAAATAAGTTTGCCACCTCTATTTCCCAGCTAAAGTTAGGTAATGTGCACCATCGTCAAACATGTGTGCTCTCACCTCACCACACTTAAACATTTTTATCACTCTGAAAGAAATCCAACTGCACCCCCCCCCTTCCTAGTTTTTAACTCATCTAAGGTTCATAAGAGTGTTCCATGTAACCTAAATAAGTGCATCATTTTGAAAAAGACTTCAAAATTCTGATTCTAGCCAAACAAATGAACCTTGGCAGTTGTGCACTGTGCAGTGCTTTATGGTAAATCTAAGGTATGGTTCCAAAGAAGGGTGCGTCCTTCCCCTCCCAAATGATTGATAAGTGCACATGTGCCCTTCATCGGCATTCAACGGTACCATTACAGTTATAGTTGAAAAATTAATTAAAAATAAATTAANGGTACAATTATGTATTAATATTTATACAAATATGAACAATGTAATCTTAAAATACAAGAACACAGGATATAGGAAATGGAATTTGATTAGTGTTCCATGGGTCTCATCTAACAGTCCAACAGAAGTACTTCAAAGTCAACTGAGCAGTCATTTTAACCATCATGTCCCTGCACTATTGATTGAAATGCAACATAAAGCCACTAGGAGAATCCTAATTTTCTATTTTAGTCTCTTTGCTTTAATAAATAATTAACATTTATTTGTTTGTAATTAATACAAACAAATAAATAATTAACATTTATTTGTTTGTAATTAATACAAACATTACAATTGAATAATTTATTTAATGGTTTTAAATATATTCTGAAGCTTAAAGCGAAGCACTTTAATTTGAAAATTTTTATTCGAAATTAGCTTCATTTTCACATTGATTAAATTTTCAGTTAATTGCAATCTTGCAGAGAAATAAATTAAAAGAGATTTTTTTTTAAATGATGAAGTTATGCCATACTTACTTAAATGTAAATTTCATTTAAACTGGGTGGTAATTTCAAAAGAAAATGAAGTCTTATAAAATATTGAAACTCATAAATGTGTAATTTTTTTAAAAAAAAAAATCTCTTTTAAAGAAACTAATAGATAAAAATTATATTCGAGCTTAGAAGTCAATTTCTTAGTTTTTTTTTTTAGTTCTAATTTATTTCCATTATGGTATTATTAAATAAATCAGGCAGTGTTTTTTTTTTTTTAAATAAAAGAATAAATATCATATTAAAAATAAACTAGAAAACTTTAGAAATATTTTTATTCTAAATTTCAGCATGTATAATCAATACCATGAATAGTTATTTTGAAACCATTGCACTAGAAATGCTAATTGACAGTTTCCAAATCTATTTCAGTAAAATGGGAATTTTAAGGGGTGTGCTGGAAAATGAATAACGATAATTGTTGAAATTAAATAGTTAGATTAAATTAAAGATATTTCATTCATTTAAACTGCAACAAGATATAATATGCATATAAAAAAATCATAATAAATAAATAACTGACCATTGAAAAGAGGAAGATACACGTGAATAACATATTATGATTATGTTACAACAGCAAATTAGATGGGTTCAAATTACTGTAAAAAGGCAAACTAGGGAATGTCTAATAGCACCTATTACAACAATATAATTACAATCCTTATAAAAATATGCAATATTGATATAATCAATGTTTGGAAAAGCTATAATTTTTTTTTAACTACCTAGCTTACACCTACAATTCCAAAGCCAAACTATTTCATTATTTATGCCAATAATTAATTTATGCAGCACAAAAATTTTATATTCACAAAGATAAAATAAAAATAAATTATAGAAAGTCATCAAGAAGAGACGTGTTTATATCCAATAGAAGTGTTTTAAAATGGAATTCATTGCCAAAATAAATTTTTGATACATATCCTCCATCATTGTCATTATTTAAAAAAAGATTAGATACACTGTGTAATTTGTAAATGTGCCATTTATATAATTGTTTTGATGTATAGTTTTATGAACCTTGCTTCACGTGTAATAGGTCATAGACCTAAACATGTAATTTGAATAAATAAATAAATAAATAATTTATTACTATAATGAATAAAAATTATCCTTTTAATTTTAATATTTATTCTGATGACCAAACCGTAAATAATATCTAATAGGTTAGTCTAGAATAGCCCTATCGGTATACAAACAGTCCTCTAGTTATGAACATTCTCTAGATGCAAAACAATTCAGTCTTACAAACATTATACACAGTCTGACAAATTCATTTAAACTTATAAACAATTCATTTAAACTTACAAACATCAAGGTTTTTTTTTTTTTCTTTTCTTTCGTTTAATTTCTCAAAGCTTGATTTTTTTTTTTTTTTAAGATATAAGCTGTTTTTTGGTACATACTGTTTAGTCAAAAGTAAAAAAGAAAATTAATTTCTAAAAATATTGCTGAATGGATTTTTATTTATAAAATAGACTTCTGGTATGAGTTATTTTTTTTAAATTGATAATTTGTTTATCACACACACAGTAAAATCCATGTGAATTATTCAAGCTTTGCGGAATATTTTTTCGTTGGTCAGATTCCGTTATCTGTTCACCAATATGGCTGATGATAGCAAATTGAAATAAAAAATCAATTTCACCTCTAGATTATCCTAGAGTTCAGGATTACGATAGAAAATATACTAAAATCGGTGAGAAAAAATACTCTAATCCCACACGCTACTACATTATAGTTGTCATGTGACTCATAACGTTAATTATGTTGGTGGGCAGATAATGGAATCTGACACTTTCGGGGTTTTTTTTAATGATAAAAACAAGCATTTTGGTTCATGTAGTGACAAAATAGTTTAGAAAACTAATTTCTAAAAATATTTTTGGATTTATATTCAACATTAACAAAGGCTGAATACCGGATATTTGATGTGAATATCTCTGTATTGACAACCTTTAAACATATTCAATTTTAAACAATGCCAGAGGGGAGAAAAATTCTATATTATATTTATATTTTCATTTTGCTTTTTAACATTACTTCATACTAGTAAAACATCAAATTAAATCAATAAATCTACTCTATTTAGTCAATAAATAATATTGATAAATTTATAATATTTTGTATTGAATTCATTAAAAAAAAATGTCGTCATAGATCTATTTAGAATTTTTTTTTTTTAAAATCCCGGTATTAAGTAATAAAAATGCATTAGCCTAATAATAATGGTAGCTTTGTTTCACAATTTACATAATCATAACAAATATTTAAAGTTTGAATTGAAATTTTGGCATTGTTTTATTTTTTTGTCATTAAAAAATATTGTGCCATTTTGTTTTAAATTTAATTACCATGGAGGTATAAGTAAAAATAGCAATTCAATTATTTTTGTAATAAATAATGGGACCATCGACCAATCAGGTGCTGAGAGCCACCCATAAAAAATTATTTCTATCTTCTGAGGCATGTCCCCCCCCCCCATCAAAAAAAAAACAAAACAATTTGTTGCATAATAATTTGATTTTGTTTTTTCCCTTTAAAAGAAAAAAAAATAACCTGGAATTAAGCTAAACTAGAGGATTGTTTGATTGCTCTAACACTGGTTCTTGTTAGTTCTTTGATAGTTTAGTATGGATAAGTGTATGACTTCTTGCAGTAAGTTTAGTGACTTTGTTGAAAGAAATTTTGATGATAAAGAATGTGAATATGATTTGGCTGATGAGTTTGTAAGTGTTTGTGAAGACTGTGTACTTACAATATGTATGTTGCTTTTGCCTATGAAAAGGTTTTTTTTTTTATTGCATTTAAGAATCTCTATAAATTATAAAATTACTGTTTAATTCTACAAAATAAAGTATGATTTGCTACAAATGTTGAAATTAAGAAAATAAAGAATTGACACTAATTAAAACACATAAAAATTAATAATAAATTAACAACTAGAAAACAAAAACAAAATAAATATTAAGAAAATTTGAATACTACAAAATAATTTTATAAAAAAATTTTACTTTATTTTTTTTTAAAAAAAGTTTGATTTATTATTCATGACATAAACAATTGAGACAATTGCATGTCTTAGCTAGACAAGATTGAACAAAAGACATCGGATTTTCTTTATATTTTACAATGAAATAAAACCTAAACAATAGTTCAGATTATATATTACCAGCTTAAATGCCAAAATAACTGAAGATATGATTACTGAAGCAGAAAAGAACAGAAGAAAGCTACAACTCGGTGCCATGTCATGCAAAGAACCATTTTAATAAATTCTCTCTTTAAACATGCAATCATAATTTACAATAGGACTTTGAATTTTTTTTTTCTGATTAACCCTTATCTTCCTGAATTATTGTATGAAAAAAAAAAAATTCATTAAGACAAATGTCTGAAAGGTACTCACTATACAAGAGTCTAATATTCAAACAGAGGAAATTGCCTTTTGAAGAAAACAAAACTAAGTAGATTCTCCTTTATCTTTGAAACAAATAAATTTTCTGTCAGTGAAAAAACAAATCTTTTAAATAGGATAAAAACGATGAAAAGGTGCTGACCCTTTACGGTAAAGTCTTATATAAGACGATAAAGTGATGTCAATTAAAAATGAAAGAAAAGATTATGTCTGCTATAGATTTGATCACTCTCTGATGCACAGATCATAATATATTTAGGTGCTGATAGCTATATGAGTGAAAGAAAGATCAGATTTGATCACTCTCTGATGCACAGATCATTAAATATTTATTAAGGAAGTGCAGAGATGCTGATAGCTGTATGAGTGAAAGAAAAGATCATGTTTGATATAGATTTGATCACTCTCTGATGCACAGATCATAATATATTTATTAAGGAAGTGCAGAGATGCTGATAGCTCTAAGAGTGAAAGAAAAGATCATGTTTGCTATAGATTTGATC
>PXIH01S0004386.1:12357-24213 GCA_003024985.2 Euperipatoides rowelli | reverse complement strand
ATCAGATTCTTTTATAAAGTTTTCTTTGGCTCTCATATGTGTGGTGGACTTTACATGCTTAGGTATCTTTACTTTCCCAATTCAGATGAATATTGCATAGTCCACACATTAAAATGTTTGTGTCATTTATAAAAAACTTATCACCCCTGAAATCATTTGAACTTTGTTGTATTTAAATTTTACTTCTTCCCATTTTGATTTTAAGAATTAAAAAAAAAAAAGATTTATTTTAGTTGTACTTTGCTATTTATTTTTTATAAGCAACTGAATATCTTTAATTGGGAAGAAGCTAAACTTTTTTTAAAAAGAAAACTTGAAATATGCAAAATTACTTTGCTTGTTTGGTCATTTGTGTTGTCAAAGAGGAAATGATAATATTTTAAGACTGAATTGTTAATTAACTTCTATTTAAATGCTTTTAAGGAATTTCTCAGTTTATTGATACAAACTTTAAGATCATGAAAAGATATATATACTGTATATATATTTTTTTTCAATTTAACAGTTTTTTTCTTGCTTTGTCGTTGAAATCAATTTCGCAAGTAAACCCTTTCATCGCATTTTGTCGTAGATCAATTAATACTGCCAAATCTTTGATCTATTTATAAAACATGATCAATTAAAATATTATGATGTATTTACAATATTTCGTTTTTATAGCTAAAACGAAAAATGAACAACTACTAATAATCCTTTTGTTTTACAGATTTTGCTCTAAAAGAGATATTTATTATAGAAATGTTCTTTTCATTAGTCAGATGTTCTTTACTTGCTTATTTACTTATTTATTTGTAACGGCAAGAAACATCAATAGTGTTACTATATGATAATTTTGGAATAAATATTTATTTTATATAATTTTTTTTTTTTTTAAATACTCATTAAATATGTGTATTCAAATAGAATAGTCATTATTATATTAATAGCCATGACAGAAATTAAGAATTTTAAAAAAGAACTCTGGGTGTGCATACACCACACTTGGTAAAAAATGATGTTGGTAAAAGGAAGGTTAATGAAGAAATATTTAAGATTTGGAATTATTATCTACTAGCATTTTGTTCTTGTTATAATAGTCATACAAAAATACTAACCCACTTTTCTTGTTCATCATATGCAAACTAATCTCACTTTACTCGCAATACATATGAACACACAAACCATGAATAGGTAATCCTGAATAAATCTTTCCTGGAATTTTTGTATAGATAATCACTTACCAGCTCTCAAAAGGTTTGAAGCAACCTGAAAAATCTTGTACATCCAAAGGTAGAATAAATGAGTGATTAGTGTGCATAATAATTGTTGAAATATAACACACCACAGCTGATCAGTATAAAAAGGAGGCGTTTTTGAATACAGATACTATCTGGTTATTTAGAATTTGTTTTGTCTAGTTTTTTGATGCATCTTGCATAACTAATTTATGTTATTCATTATTTGATTTTGCAATATATTAGTCTAACATGAGTGCTTTCCATGTTAAATCAGTGTAATCAATGTTGTGATGAGAGTTTTTAGTGGGAATCGATAGAGGGCTCTTTTTATTTGGAAAATTCTCATGTAAGAGAGAGTTAAATGAGAAGTGTATCGTGGAAAGTTATTAAAAGTAAGTGGATTACTGTATCTTACGAGTTGTAATATTGTGTTACTATTATAGTGGAAATTTAAGTGAATATAATTTAGTGCAATCAAACTGCTGAAACAAACTCTTTAATATTGAATTTTAAACTAACTGAATGAAACTGTTTGACCTGTGAATGTGTCAATTCAATTGTCAACGTAATTATTCAACAGTGTAGCCTTTCATATCGGAGTTTATATTGTGTTTCCAAATTCAATCGCCAAAAAACCAACAGGTTATGGGCCCAGTTAAATAAAAAATCTAAATCTAAACGGAAGCTGCTATTGGCGTATTTCAGAATCATTGCACGTGTGGCCGCCATTTTTATTTTTTGGACACGGATGATAATTAAATAACTGATTAAAAAAAAAGGAAAAATGAATGCTTGATTAATAGATACATCATTATCCTCTCACGTGTGTATCTGGATTAAGTAATATACTGTAAGTATGATCCCTAATGGAGACAAATCCGGGATGGCCAATGGAAGGATTATCACGGGTATTGGAAGAGCTAACAAATATTTACTGCTGATTAGAGATAAAGAAAAGATTGCTATTAAGAATGTTCTAATAGTACCGGAATTGAAGAGAAACGTGTTATTATAAGTGAAAAATGAAAAAACAATGTGTGAAACCATCTGCGATGGTAATCGATATGTGATTTATACTCAGGATTCATCTTCAAAGGATAATGTAAAAACCGAACTGTGTAAAAAGAAAAATGAAAAAACAGGTAAAAAGAATCAGAGAATAGACACGAGACATTATCAGTGCAAAAATATAGTAGGGCTATAGATACAATTACTATAGATACAACTAGTAATATTTATAAACCAAACCCACCCAAAACCAGAAAAGGCTACGGCAATTTACCTGGGGACCAAAACTATTGGCGGGAAAATAAGTCCACATTATCACATCACAGAACATATTTAAATGCATCCAATGATCGTACCAAAAAAGAGAGAGACATCAGGCACGGTATTAAAACTGAGGAGGAGATAGCATTTTCAGCACATGAAGTTCTTAACAATGATCCCAATGAAGTTTGGTTCTTAAACTCTCATACAAACAGCCTTATTCATAACCAGAGTTCCTTAATGCAATACAAAGACTTCCTTAAACCTCAAGTTATCGAGATAGCAAAAGGGGAAAGTATGGAAGTCAAATATGAAGGTAACATATGCATCAAATTGAATGGTTTGGTAAATATTCAGGTGCTTATAACCAACATTTTATGGGTGTCTTTATCTAAGACAAATCTTATCTCAGTGGGAAGATTGTCAGAGATGACTTCACTGTCAAATTTACCAAGATAGCACATTTTATTTAAATGTAAATTCTCACAATATATTATTCAGTATTCGGACTGATTAGACATGAACCGATCTGCACTCCCAGAAGCATGCATTCAAAGCCAGCTTACCAGACTGGGACATAGACCAATAGAAGAGAAAAAGGCAGGAAAAGGACACTCAGCCCAATCCATTTATACCTAGGGAAAGGAGGAGAAAGCTGGATGACACGTCTCAACATGGTATAATGGTAAATCATGGATGCAGACAAAAGGGGCATATGATATGGAAGCCTCACAACAACACTATTAAAATATCTCAAAGTGCGAGACTAAATAAAATACTATTCCAACTGCAGCAAGGTCATATTATCAAGAAAAGCCAACCTGTTGTAAAATATTCCCTAGGGATTCTGAAGAAACTACCCGTCTGCTCATTGATAAAGTGAAGGAAAAACAGAAGCACATTTGGTATCTCACCCAATCGACTGTTCTACTAGTGCTTTGTGGTGTATGAGGAGTGTTGGAATTAGAACATACACCACAACTGATCAGTATAAAAAGGTGTTTTTGAATACATATAATATCTGGTTATTTAGAATTTGTTTTGTCTATTTTTTTTATGTATCTTTCATACTAATTTATATGTTATTCATTATTTGATTTTGAAATATATTAGTCTAATATTATGAGTGCTTTCAACATTAAATCAGTGTCATCAATGTTGTGTGATGAGTTTTCAGTGGGAGTCGATTGAGGGCTCTATTTTTATTTGGGAAATTGTCTCAAGTAAGAGTGAGAGTTAAATGAGAAGTGTATTATTATGATTATTTATCAAAGTTAGGCATTAGCCTATACAGTTGTACAATAAAAAATCAAGGAAAAAAACATACAATAAAAGGTATACAAAAACATCTGGAAAGATTCTACATAAATAAAACATTTCAGACACAACAAAATCTCCCTTGATAGCTATACAACATGATATAGTACAGGTCCATTGTACTCAATTGAGTGTCAAGGTCCATTTTAAATCTCAAAGTCCACATCAAAAATATCTTGATAATTTGTTCCAGATATTAATATTTCTATTGAAAATCGATCTGATGAAAAAACTCTTTTTACAATATGGTATTTTTATGTAGTAGGCTGTTATGTGATTTAAGCCCTGTTTGACAACTGATAATAATTATTTCTGTTGTTTTTTGTGACAACTTCCTTATATACAAATATAAGATCACATTTTAGCATAGCTAAACTTGGGTTAAGTGTAGCCTATTTAGTTTTCTTAGTCTATTTTCATATGTTAATCTATTAAGACCCTTGATTCTCTTAGTGATTTGTCTAAGTTTTATCGAGGGGTGCAAAAGTTTTATAATCTTTATAGACCACCACCTGAGCACCATATTCAAAAGTTGGTCTCAAGTACTGGTTATAAATGGTTTCAAAAGATCTTATATTTATATTTTTTAAGTTTTGCTTCACGAAACCAAGCATTTTCTTTATTTTTATATTTATCTCATTTACAGTATATGTCTTTTAAAAGTAAGCTTGTTATCATAAGTGATCCCCAAGTCTTTTATAAAATCTGTTTTTTCTATTTTATTACTACCAATATAGTAGTTAAGCTGTTTAATTTTCCGTAGTGCATAATCTTGGTCTTATTAATATTGATGATTAAATTATCATTATTACATTTATTTAATAAGTCATTTAGTATTGATTGAAGTTCATATTTATCTTATTCACATTTTACATTCTTTATCAATTTAATATCCGCTTAGAGCAAGGCAGTCTCCCTAAACGAGGATGCTATATCTAAAAGATATATGTTAAAGAGAGTAGCTGCCAATACACTACCTTGTGGCAGACCCATCTTTACTGTTTGTTTGTTGTCCACTGGGTTTTATAAGGGACATTTTATGTTAAAACAAGTGTATCGTGGAAAGTTATTAAAAGTGGATTACTGTATCTTACAAGTTGTAATATAGTGTTACTATTAAAGTGGAAATTTAAGTAAATATAATTTAGTGCAATTGAACGGCTGAAACGAACTTTTTAATATTGAATTTTAAACTAACTGAATGAAATTGTTTGACCTGTTTATGTGTCAATTCAATTGTCAACATAATTATTGGACAGTGTAGCCTATCATCTGAGTTTATATTAAATTTCCAAATTCAATCGCCCAAAAACCAACAATAATTATGCAGAAAGAGTTGAGATATGTTGGTATGCGCGTGAACGAATGAGAATAGCTCATTGTACTGTATGTTCTTTTATGATGAAAATCAAAATATCCAGATATACAGAACAGGGCAATGCAGATACTACTAGTTTGTAATAGATATAATATAGGTCCTACATATGCAAATAAAATGAGGTTTTAGGAGCAAGAGCAAAAATGACTCTCTAAATTTTCAGAATGATCAAGAGATGCCACTCAAAGTGGCATTTAGATATGCTAAGTAATTTCAGGAACTTAGAGAAAATACTAGCAAACCCTCAAGAATATGCAGAAAAATTACTAAGATTTATAAAACTGAAATTATGGGATATACAAAATAATAAATACAGCAAGATGAGGTATATTTTTGTGAAATATAATGAACAAAATGATGTATTCTTGGAATTAGATGAAATATTGGAGATAGTCAATATTGTTGGGTAACAAAGTGTAAAAAGTGTTTATTTCCTGAGGAATTCCAGGTTTATTGGTATTGATTTTATTAATGAAAAAAAAAACTAGAAAAATGGTAGAAGAAAATTTAACATTTGTATGTGGTAGGGTTGTGCCCTCATATTAATGGGGAGTAACAGGCTAACAGCGAAAATAAATATGAGAATACATTGGTTGGCGCTTGCTGACTCAAGAAAATGATGACGCACGATAAGCCTTGAAAAACTGTTTATTGTGGTATATTAATATTTAATACTGTATTTTATGTTATCAATTAAGGTCTTTTTACTTAGATACCACATCACACAGTAAGTCGTCTGCGCTCTAATAGCATGTGTTATAGTTTTCTCATTAAAAGTTATCTTTCAAATGTATGGAACCCGAGTCATTAATTCCCTGCTAGTTAGAATTAAGCATAATTTAGACACTAGTAGTAAGCTGAATAATAAATGGCGTCAGGAGTGGGATATTTTTTGATTCAGTATTATCGATAAGAATATGGCAACTTTTAAGCAACCTGATGCGTTCAAACCTACACGCGATCCAACGGAAGCGTGGGAACGTTGGGTAAAAGTTCAGTATATACTATAAAGCTGCTGAATTAAATTAGAAATCTGAAGAAGTGCACAAAAATACTTTATTACACATCATGGGTGATTACGGACAAGAATTAGTTGAAAATTTAAACATCGATTTACCCGATAAAGCAAAGGTGTCTGCTATTTTGATCGCCATTACTAGACATTATCAGCCATAAAAAAATGTTGTATATAAGCGTGAAGCAAAGTGTCAAAGAAACAATCAATATTTATCTCAACTAACACTGAAGGTAAGGGATTGTGAATATGGAGATTTAACAGAATCAATTGTTCGTGATAGACTAAATTTGCGGAGTTACTGATCGTAATTTGAAAGAAAGGTTGCTACATCAGGGAGATGTAACAGCTCACGCAATTGAAATATGTCGATCAGATGAAATCACTAAACTTCAATGGAATATGAAAGCCTACATAGGAAATGCATGCAATTCATAAGCGAGACGATGGAATAATTAAAAAATGTCAATGGTGTGAACGTCAACATAATGTACCTAACTTATGGTAAGCATTGCCAAAAATGTAATAAATTGAATCATTTTGTTGCTGTCTGCAAACAAAAGACTAAGGATGCAAAACATCAGAAACAGGTAAGAACTATTGAATCTTATGTTAATGATATGAATAGCCTACTAATAGATGAATTGGTTATTAATAAAAAGGATAATGACTGGGTTGAAGAAATAAAAGTTGATACTGATATTTGTTTATTCAAACTGGATACTGGGTCTGATGTAAATATTTTGCCTGTTAAGACTGTATAATCGATTGAAAAATATGCCTTAAAGTTGCTAAAGTAGAAATAGGAATTTAAACTTATTCTAATCATATGTTAACTGTCCTTGGAAAATGTCATTTAATATGTCATAGTAAAACTAATCAAATGAGAATTTGGACTTTGCTGCTATGGAAACTGACAATAGAGGTATTTTGGGTAGAGATGCTTGTGAAAAATTGGGATTAATTAAAAGGGTTCAGGCATTTCAAACAAATGAAGTATTTAGTCTCGGAAATAAATATGCTGATGTCTTCAAAGGTTTAGAATTGCCAGGTGAACATCACATACCAATTAATCCTAATGTTGAACCACATGTTAGTCCAGCTAGGAGAATCCTGTATACATTACAGGATAAAGTTAAAATTGAATTAAATAACTTGGAACAGAAAAATATAATTGAGAAAGTGGAAAGGCCAACATAAAGGGTTCATCCTATGCTAATCAAAACCAAGAAAGGAGGAAGCCTACGTATTTGTTTAGATCCAAGATGAATGAATGTAACCATAAAGAGACATTCAAATACCTACACGAGACTACCTGTTATCTAGAATTAAACTGTCAACAATTTTTCTGTATTGGACATAGCATCAGCATTTCATCAAATTAAATTAAACAATGCAAGTGCTGATTTATGTCTTTTCTTACACCCCAAGGTCGCTATCGATTCTTGAGATTGCCATATGGACTCGGAAGCGCACCAGAAGTATTCCAAAAAATATTATGAACAAAGCATTAAAAGGCCTTGAAGGTATTGTATGTTATTTTGATGACATGATAGTTTATGGAAAGAATGATCATGAACAATGAGAGAGTGGAGCAGATTTTAAAAAGGGCTAGAGAAATTAAACTAAAATTTGATAAAAATAAAATGCAACTAGCTCAAGTACAAATTTGGAAGCTTATAGATCTCAAATCACCAATGAAAGAACTAAAGCCATAAAGCAATTGCACTCTCCAACTGACAAGTCGAGCTTAAAGAGATTTCTTGGCATGGTGGGATATTTGATTCGATTCATCCCAAGATTATCATCTAAAACTGCTTGAGACAACTAAAAGGTACAGCATGGTTATGGGATGAGACTTTAAAACAAAAAATTTAGTGATACAACAACCAAAGCTTGTGCATTTTGATCAAAAGCAATCTATGACTAACAGCTGATGCCAGTAAAGATGGCATGGAGGGGGGGGGGGCTGATTTGCTGCCCCCATGCCATCTTGTAGCTTATGCATCTGCCACATTTATAGCTTCACAGAGAAATTATTCTCAAATCGAGAAAGTTATTAGCAATTATTTTTGGATGTGAAAAATTTCATTATTACATATGGGTTAAAGGTCAAATGTAATGGATTTTTAATTTTTTTTTTATTATTGATTTTCAAAGATTTTTACTAAAAAAAATTTCCACCAGAAAAATAAAAATTATAAAAAAAAATATTTACAATTCAATTTTTAAAATAATTGTCTTTAGCTCCTCTCCCTTAAAACAACNTTGTCCACTGTACACACCAGGGGAGATATTTTGTGACATCATAGGCTATAAATGAATAGCCTACAGCTTGCTATACTTAACTATAGAATATTTGCTATATTTGTCAGCATAAAGCTGGTTATCATAAGAATTAAGTGTTTAAATACTTGTAAAAAAATCAATCAAATTCATCCTTTATGCTATTATGATCTAATTTGTTTTTTTAAATCAAAATGATCTTTAATACAATTTGAACAAACCTCTATTTACATGTTAAATCATTACAAAGAAAACAGCTGTAGGGACTGTTTCATCATCAAATTAATCTGACACAAAAAAATGTGAAATCTTCAATCTGTAATCTGACAGGATAGCAATAGTCTTAATTTTATCTTTAAATAACTTTTTTTACGCATTTTAAATTATTTTTTTCCAGTGGAATTTTTTTTATAGTAATTATCTTTGAAAATCAATAAATAAAAAAAAAAAATCTGTTACATTTGACCATTAGAAAAACTATCACCTAGATTACAGCGAATGATTGTGAGACTACAGATATATAATTCCATATCTTATGTGCCTGGAAAAATGCAATATGTATCTGATACATTATCTAGAGACTCGCTACAGGAAACTCATGAAACTCAATATCTTGAAGAATCTGCATCAGTCCATCTTTTAATCACAGTTTCAGAGGCAAGATTGCAAGGATTCATAACAGCTACAACTCAGGATCCTGTGATGAAGAAATTAGCTCAGTATTGCTGTGAAGGATGGCCATAATATATTGGAACAGTGGATAGTCGATTGTAGTAGTACTGGATCTTTAGGGATGAAATACATGTTAGTGAACGTTTGGTGTTCAGAGGTGACCGATTAATAATTCCTGAAAATGAAAGACTGGATATTTTAAATAAATTACATCAAACACACAAAGGAATCGTAGCTTGCAAAAACAGGGCTAGGCAAGAAATTTACTGGCCAGGTATGAACAATAATATTGAAAAATTTGTTAACAATTGTAAAATTTGTCAAGAGCTTCAGTTGGTAGGAAAGAACCAATGATGCCTCATCAAATTCAAGATCTACCATGGCACAAAATTGGCATAGACTTTCTAGAATTAAACCAAAAGACTATGTAACTGCTAAATTTATACATATGGTATCCAAGAAGTTAACAAAACAGCAGATCAGGTAATATCCTTTATTAAATCAACTAGTGCCATTCATGGTATCCCTAAGTTAATTATGTCAGATAATGGGCCACCATAGCATATCTGCAATTTTTAAAACTGGGATAGAGAACGCCTAACATCAAGTCTGCATTTTGCACAATCAAATGGGATGGTGGAGAGAGCAGTTCAAACAGCAAAGAACAGATTGAGGAAAACAATAATGGGAGAGACTCCTCTGGTACAGCTTAATTACAATTCAACACCACATAATGGAATCTCCTGCAAAATTAATGATGGGAAGAAGAACTGGGACAACACTTCTTATAACAGACACTTAAACCTAAATATGACACATCAGAAGTACAAGACCAATTGAAAATAAATCAAGAACTGAAAATAACAGAATCTTGCCAAATCTAACACCAGGTGAATAAATTTACTATCGACATAACATCTAAAGATTGGAGGCCAGCTGTTGTAGTGACAGTAGAGAGAATAGTCCAAGATCCTACAAAGTACAAGAGGAAAATGGAGAGTTTACAGGAGGAACAGAAGGCATATAAAGCAGAAAGGAAGTCAGCAGGAGATGGAAAAGGAAAAGCTGGTGGAACAAATCAATGAAGCTGCTGGAGAAAGTATACTTAAAGCAGTGGAGCCAAAGTTGGAACCAGACATAATTCAGAAAAGCAGAACAACATATCTAATCCAACCACTAAATCTGGTAGAGAAGTAAAAATGCTGGAACACTATAGAGACTATCAGATGTAGGACTCTAGCGTTTAATACTTTTCTGTCTTTATTTTGTTAAAAAAAAGGGCATGTGTATGCACACTAGAGCTCTATTAATATTTAATACTGTATTTTATATTAATTGTCAAGTTGACCACTTGAGATCGCTTTACTTAGACGCCACATCACATAAGTCGTCTGCACTGTAATAGCATGTGTTTTAGTTTTCTCATTAAATGTTCTTTCAAATGTATGGAACCCGAGTCATTATTCTCCTGCTAGTTAGAATTAAGCATAATTTAGGCACTAGTAGTAAGTTGAATAATACATTATAGGCTATACACAATTGAAAATGAGTTGAATAATATGAGGTAAGTTTGATATTGTCAAATTTATTGGAGATGACGGCCACTGTGTTAAATGGGATAGGGATTGATGATGTCCTACATTTATTATTGATAGAAAAGTCGTTATCATTATAAAGGGGAGCACCCCTATTAGTTTAAATTGTGATAAGCAGAGATACAAGTCTATTAATTATGAACAAAAGCATTGGGCTACAGGTAAAGTTATATTGAAGAGCAAGGAGAATGCAGAAATGAACCAAAGAAAAAATTATATTGGTTTAACGATAATGTTTAATACTTCATGTATTTTGAAAAAATATTGATTACACAGATAGCCAATACGACAAAATTACCATTGAAATTTTTGTAACTAATTTCACAAATCAGGAATGGGACAAAAAAATTTGTACATCTGCCAGACGATTGCAAAAAAGACTGCAGACTTGATCACATTTAGTTAGCAATGAGGATAAACATTCCGAACATTAGGCACAAACCTTTTTATAATATGTTAAAATATTCCACACAAACCAGACACATACTCATGTTAAGTTCAATGATGATGTTAGTGCTCCTCCTATTATACCCTCCGTCCGTGATCAAAACAAATGTGGTATATTGATATATCCTTTTTTTTTTTAATTAACATAGAGGGCAGAATCACAAACACTAAACCTTTAGACAGAATTTTTAAAGCAGGAAGTAATTCCAATAGAAATGTATATTCAATATAGCGCCGAATGGCCGCCTTTTGTTATTGTTTGAACATATTCCTATAAAATTTGTTTCATTTGCCTTATTTTAAATTATTATTTATAGCTCATAAAAATTGGAATATGTTATTATGGTTTGACAATTTTTTTCATTTGTCTTATTTTAAATTATTATTTATAGCTCATAAAAATTGGAATATGCTAGTATGGTTTGACAATTTAAGGCAGCTGATGTATGATGGAATTATAAATCTTTAATGGATTCTTACGCTTTTGTGCATTCGGGTCTCTTAGCGTTGGTCAAGGCCCTAGCAACTAGTTTCCAGGGATTAACCCTTTCCATTCCAATGGCGGTTCTCAATCGCCATTTTCAATTGAGTAGTTGCACTCAAAAGTCGATTCAGAATCGCCATTTTAAATTCTCAAATCAAAATTATAAAATTCAAATA